>VDFB02047230.1:197028852-197208669 GCA_007258455.2 Sequoia sempervirens | reverse complement strand
TTTTGCCACGATCTCCATTTTTCGCCTCGTTTGAAGCATCAGAAAGGTATTGAGGAGCTCTAGGTTTTTGTCCATGTAATTTTTCTGTATCTATCCCAGGTTTATCAATTAGTCCAGATTTGGCTTGATGGGTTGTTTGGTGATTACTTGGATGTTTTGGCAGTTGGGAGAGTGCATCTTGCATCTTTGCACTTCGTTTTCAGTAATACATCATTCAATAATTGCTTGCTGCTTCATAGATTCCAGAGTTATTCCAGTTTGAAGTTTTCAAGTGTTCCGTGGCATCGGGTCTTCTATTGCTTTATCATGATTCCTTGAGTCAATCAGTGACTCTCATCCGGTCTCAGTAGTATACAGAAGAATATTTCCTTGCTTGCCTATATCAAGTTCCAGTGTTACTCTACAGAGTTCTTCCAGTGCTTCTTTACAGCATGTTATCACATTGTAGGGGGGTTTTGTCCCACTATGTTTTTCCTTCTCTTACTCATTCTTGCATTTGTAAATGGGTACCTGATCAGGCCTAGTTGCCGGGACCCATCTTTGCTTTCATGCATCTTATTCTAGTGTTTTAGCTTCTTCCTAAGTTCATCTTAAAGGAGATATTTGCGGTAATAAGTGTATGTAATTAATTACATCACATTGATTAATTGAATTAAGTCACTTATTCTCTTCATTATAGCTAAACTTAGGCACATTAATAATTAATTAATTATTAATTATTAAGTGTGCACACTAGGGTTTCATTTAGGGTTTCCCTTTTTAGGGTTTTGTGATCTCCTTCATAAGGATTGATCACTTTGTAATAATTGATTCTCTTAATATATTTTTAACTGAGAGGTTTACAGAGAACATCTTTTTCGGTTCTTCATATCTTTTGCATGTGACAGGTATCCATCTTGCATGCAGGTGATCTTGGATTCTAAAATCTCCCTCTCTCCCTCTCCCTTTGAAGTCTCTCTCCCTCTTAATTCTCTCTCTCTCTCTTAGGTCTCTCCCACTCTCTCTCTCCCTCTTGTTCCCATCTATCTATCTGTCTGTCTGTATGTCTATCTATCTCTTTCTCTCTCTCTCCCTCTTTTTTATAAGGTCCCCCACTTCCCCTCTCTCTCTCACTCACTTTCCAACTCCCTCTCAGGTCTCTCTCTCTCTCTGACTCCCTCTCTATCAAGTGTCTCCTTCCCACCCTAACTAGATAAATATCTCTCTCAAGTGTCTCCTTCCCTCCCAAACTAGATAACTCTCTCTCCCCCCTCTCTCCCTTTCAAGTCTCTTTTTCTCTCTCTCCATCTCAATTCTCTCTCCCTCTCCCTCCCTCTATCTCTCCCTCTCTCCCTCTCAAGTTTCTCTCCCTCCCTACCTATATATATCTCTCTCCCTTTCTCCCTCTCTCTCTCCCCCTCCCCTTGAAGTCTCTCTCTCTCTCAAGTCTCTCCTACTCTCCCTCTTAGGTCTTTGTCTCTCTCTATCTCTCTCTCTCTCCCTCCTTTATTTCAGGTCTCTCAATACTCCTCTCTCACTCACTCACTCACTCACTTTCCACCTCCCTATCAGGTCTCTCTCTCCCACTCCCTCTCTCTCTCAAGTGTCTCCTTCCTACCCTAATTAGATAAATCTCTCTGGTGTTTCCTTCCCACCCTAACTAGATAACTCTATCTCTCCCCCCTCTCTCTCCTTCTCTCTCCCCTCTCTCCCTCCCCCCTCTCAAGTCTATCTCCCTTTCCCTCCCTCTATCTATTTCTCCATCTCTCCCTCTTAATCCCCTCTCTCCCTCCCTCCCTCTCTCTCTCTCTCTCCCTTAGAAGTAACTTGAGATGGGGAGAGAGAGAAGGAGAGTGAATTAAGATGGAGAGAGGGAAGGATAGATATAAAGAGATAGTGGGAGAGAGAAACCTAAGAGGGATATGAAGAGATTGAGAGAGAGACCTAAGAGGGAGATGGAGAGTGTAAGAGAGAGAGGGAGAGAGTGAGAGAGAGACATGAGAGAAGAGAGAGAGGGAGAGAGAGCTGGAGAGTGAGAGTGAGAGGGAGTGGGAGTGTAGGGGGCCTAAGAGAAAGAGAGGGAGTGGGGGAGAGAGAGAGAGAGAGAGAGAGAGAGAGAGAGAGAGAGAGAGAGAGAGAGAGAGAGAGAGAGAGAGAGAGGGAGAGAGAGTTTGGAGGGAGAAAGGGGAGAGTGGGAGAGAGAGAGACCTAAGAGGGAGAAGGAGTGGGAAAGACTTGAGAGAGAGAGATTAGAGGGAGAGATACTTAAGAGGAAGAGACACTTCAAAGGGAGAGAGAGAGAGAGAGAGAGAGAGAGAGAGAGAGAGAGAGAGAGAGAGAGAGAGAGAGAGATGGAGTGGGAGGGACCTGAGAGAGAGAGAGATAGAGAAAAGGATGGAGAGAGAGGTAGAGAGATATGTGTAGAGATCAAGGAGAGAGAGTGAGAAAGATAGGTATAAAAAGTGATAAAGAGAGAAGAAATGAGGGAGGGATAGGTCTAGAGCTTAAGGGGAGACATAATGGTATATAGAGAGGTAGAGAAAGGGATAGAGATATATGTTGATTTATGAAAATTTGTTCATATCCTTGCTTCAAAAAATATAAATATTTCATTATTCATTAATTTTTCAAATATTTCAAGTATTTTGAGATGAGTGTTACAAACAAATCATGAAAAAAAGACTTTGCATGTGAAATTAGTGAGCATTTGATGATTCAAAAATGAAATATAAATTTCAAATGATTATATTTTTTTTTGGTGTTTAATATAGAAACACCACCTATTCCATTATGTAGAGCTCTCAATCACCTTTCCAATTCATATAAAAAGTCAAAATTTTGATAAGAAACACAAAAGTTATGCCCATTTTACTAAAGAGGGTTTTTTAGGTCTTCAAAATGGATATCCATTTCTTTTTCAAAAAAATGGGTTCTCGCTTTCGAAAATAGATATTCGTTTTATTTTATTATTACCAAACCAAAACGGTTATTGTACCCAAGCCTACAAAAATTCAAAGGTGTGAATTCCATATTTTTGGACGTGTTAAAAATGCCTTTTTTTTCCATTACCACTTTTTGGACCCCCATGATCTTGCACATACCCAATAAGAAAATAGAATTGGCAAAGGCACTGGAAGAGATTATTAATATTTCCCCTATTGAAAATTCAAAATTTAGGCCTTAAAAGCAAGGTTAGAAGAGGTGAAATAAAGAAATTGCTTGAGAATAAGCTAGAATAGGTTGGAAATAGAGTGAGGTTGTGGAGTTCGATGTGTTCAAAAAGGTTTGCAAGCATAGGGGAGGTCAAAAGTATGTTATGGCATGATGCCCTAGTTGGGAAAAGAGGAGTTTTCAATGAAAAAGAGAGGTTTGAGGGAGTAAAAGTGGCTAAAGTCAGGGGGTAACATAATTTGATGGTCAATTAAGTTTGTATAGGCAGAAAGAAGGGTGCTGGAAGAGGTTTTGAGGTTGTATGAGGTTCACATTCAGGTTCAGGGGTTCAGTTTTCCAGTTTGCCCAAAAATTTTTGGAGGCGAGTTTGGTTCATTTTGGGTTCGTTAGAACCAAAAAAATGTAAAAACAATATATATATATAGATATAGATTTTTGGATATACAGATATATAGATCTATATATATATAGATATAGATATAGATTTTTGGATATATAGATATATAGATCTATATATATATGTAGCCTAGAAGCTTGAATTAGGATTAGAATATCACATAACCTCATATAAAAAACAAAACCACCATAGACTTGAATTTAATTTAAAACATGCATAATAAATATTCATTGTTGAAACTTGAATTGTGGTAGCTTGATATACATAGCCTATTGATGCCAGGGTTCAATTTGTATGATTTTGAAAAAAGAAGCCAACTGAGTAGAGTTGTCAACATTCTTCAGAAATCATAAGAATTTGTTTAGTACACTAGCCATTTTGATGTCTTCTTGCAGTCTCAAACATTATTTTGTATCATTGTTACATTGGTCTTGAGAGTGGTAGCTTAATATAGCTCCACAATACAAAATATAGTTTACCTTGTGCAGTGTAACAATGGCATAGGCAAATTTTTCTTTGAAAGAACCAAAGGGTGACTACACAATTGAAGTGTATAAACACATATCTTTTGTAATATCAAGGATACTTTTTGAAATATTTTTATGAATCATTTCATGGAATGCCAATTGAAAACATGCTTTTTTCTTTTACATAAAGTTTTTTAGCATCAATCAATTAATATTCAAGACAAACCATGAAGGATAACAATGATCAATGCTATGCAACCTAAAAGCATGAATTAGGATTAGATTATCACATAACATCATATAAAAAACAAAACCACCATAAACTTGAATGTCATTTAAAACATGCATGATAGATATTCATTGTTGAAACTTGAATTGTGGTAGCTTGATATACACATTCTAGAATTGATGCTAGGGTTCAATTTGTATTATTTTGAAAAAAGAAGCCAACTGAGTAGAGTTGTCAACATTCTCTAGAAATCGTAAGAATTTGTTTAGTACACTAGCCATTTTGATGTCTTCTTGTAGTCTCAAACATTATTTTGTATCATTGTTACATTGGTCTTGAGAGTGGTAGCTTAATATAGCTCCAGAATACAAAATTTGGTTTACCTGTGTAGTGTAACAATGGCATAGGCAGATTTTTCCTTGAAAAAACCAAAGGGTGACTACACAATTGAAGTGTATAAACACGTATCTTTTTGTAATATCCAGGATACTTTTTGAAATATTTTTATGAATCATTTCATGGAATACCAATTGAAAACATATTTTTTGCTTTTACATAAAGTTGTTTAGCATCAATCAATTAATATTCAAGACAAACCATGAAGGATAGCAATGATCAATGCTAGGGCTAACCAATTAATAAGTATACACATGAATAACTCTAGCATGTACATGTGAATAAGGGAAGCACAAGTACTCAAAAACACGTAAGCCTTGAAGTATACACAAATTAATACAAAGTATATATGCATGAATACAAGGTATACACATGAAAACACGTAAGTTGCAAAGTATACATTACAACACACGTAAGTCACAAAGTGTACACGTAAGTTGTAAAGTATACACTTGAATGTACACATAACTCATATCTATTGAAGCATGAATTTATAATGAAAATATGGACACCATTGATAAAAAATATTTGTATTAACCAAATATCCATGCACGCATACATCAATATATGTCGATATAAGTATATAATATAGGTACAAAATAGCCATATAGGCTTGAGAATGCCATATAGGAATACAATGTCAAATATATCCAATACAAAATATCTACAAAACTACCATGTAGGCATACAACAAAGGGCTCTAGAATCAAAATTCATTGCTCTCCATGCTCTAGAAATTTTTTTTTCCCATTTTTCTTGTCAATCAGATGGCAATTGATCTATCACTCATTTGTGCTACGCTCAAGAAGTGCTCCTCCTACTCCTCCTAGTGTTTAGTTCTTCATGAAGTTTTAACTATTAAAATAAGAAGTAAATACATTAACATATAGAAATTTCATTATAAAAAATGATATATTTAACAAAATAATCACTTACTACCATCTCATGATCACTCTTCATGAGGGAAATATTCACACACCCATGTTGAGGCATGCTCAAGCCCTGTATATACCATCCAAATAGAAATTACACTACAAATCAATAATGGTTTTATTTTTCACTAACTAACATCTATAACAACGAATGTAAATTAAAATTTAGTAATTTTCCTCATACCTCACCTGTTAGAGCCATCAAGGATCGTATAGCTAACGAAACACCGATCTCCATTTCCCTCATCACATTCGGAGGTGTTTCTTCATGTAACATCTAAAAATAAAACAAAAAATTATTCAATCACAAAAACTACAACAACAGTCCACTTCATGACTTATAATGTATGAGATAATCAACAAAATTTTGAGTACTTATTAAACTATATATTTTTGACTATCATACTTAATATTTTCCCTATCCATTTCTTGTTTGAAAGCATGTGTTTTTAGGATTTTACCCATAGCAACAAGCCACTAAACCATTTGATGAAATTATTTCATAGACATGTATGATAACTGTGGTGGCATAGAGAAGGAAATGAAATATTTGAACAAATTCATCAAAGAAATGGGGTCTCGTGGTGATGGAACATCATTACAAACAAATGAACGTCATGACATTCCATCACCATAAGACCACATTTCTTTTAGGAATTTTTTTAGAGAGTTCATTGTCTTCTCTATGGTATTATTTCATACTATTATTCTTTGATATAAATTTTTCCAAGCATCCATAGTTTGTTGGAAAGCACCTATTTTAAGCTTTTAGCCATAGCAGCAAGGAAGTGAGTAGTTTGATAAAATGCTTTGTTACACATGTATGGAAAATGTGGTATCATAGAAAAGGTGGTGAGATGTTTGAAGAAATTACTTGAATAAATGTGGTCTCATGGTGATGGAATGGAATTCATCACCATGAGACCACATTTCTTTGAGGCATTGTTTCAACCTTCTAATTGCCTTATCTATGCAATTGCTTACTATTATGCTTTCATAGATTTTTTCCAAGCATCCATAGTTTGTTGGAAAATACCTTTTTTAAGATTTTACCATAGCAATGAGGAAATGAATTGTTTGATAAAATTCTTTGGTAGACATGTATGAAAAATGTGGTAGCATAGAAAAGGTGGTGAGTTGTTTGAAAAAGTGGTGCAGGTGCACCTTTACAAGAGCATGCCTCCATGAGGAAAATTTAGGATTTTGAGCTTGTATAGGTATTTTCATGATGTAAAAGGCTTAAATATCCATTTTTGAGTTTGTTATGGTCTTTGGTAGTCATTTTAGGCATAAATTGTAAAGTTGCGGAATCTTAACAAAAGTTGTCAATCAATTATGTAAAAATGCAAAAAGGTGCCAAGTGGAGGAATATGAAGAGTCAAGGTAGTTGTAGAGGGACCATTGGGAACTTAGGAAGTTGAAATGATTGGGAAAGTGTTTAAAAGATGTTATTCATTTTTGTTACCTATTGTTGAATCATTTTGAAGGAGAAAACTAATAAAATATCACTGTTATAGTGTTATTTTTCGTGTTTTCCTCCATCATCTACCAATGGATAGTTATCTGTAGGTGGTAGTGCATTTGTAATGTATTTGAATTGAAGGAGTTAGGTTTTTAAATCAATTTAAAACTAATTTGAGTGTTTTATATTGAGTTTCAAGATTTTGGTGGCTTGATTTCTCTAAGCGGTCAGAAAATGGAGGCTAAGGGTTTGATTGCCCAAATGAACTAAAAAGTCCATTCCAATTTTCTATAGAAAAATTTTCTTGGTGGAATGCACTGATCTGAAGAAGGAGTAGGTTTAGAAGGTAAGAAATTGGTTTGGTGATTTTTTTTGTGTGAGTTCTCGCTGCCCTAGTGAAAAACTAGTTATGGTGCCTTTTAAACAAGGCTAGAGTGAGTGAAAAGAGGACATGGGTTTAGAAGTGGATAAAATCCCCTAAAAACTAAGAACAAGTGAATTAGAGGGTTTTTAGAAGATCTGAGAGGTTGTAACTAGTCAGAGAAGTGAATAAGTAAGAAACCATAGGTGAAAGAGGGTGAAAACTAGTGAAAAGGAGTGATTTTGTGAAGGAATTGTATGTAGATCTTTGGGGCAGCACTATTTGAGGATGGAATGAGAATGTACAAGGATAAATAAGCCTGATTGAAGTGGTTATAATATTTTTATAGGTGAGGGAATAAGAGTTTCAATAATCCCTAATTGAATGCAAGGAAAGTGAGGGTTTTATGAAAAGGGGTCTAAATGAGCGAGAGGAGACCTGAAAGTTGAATAATATAAGGTTTTCTTGGCTATCTTTTGACTTTTTGGAGGTTTCAAGTGTTGGTTGTGTGTTTGGAGAGGTGTCTCTTTGAAAAATAGGTCTAATTGTGGCTTAATTTAGCATTAAAAGTAAGATTTGGGACAGTTTCTCCAAAAGAGTTGCAAGCAAGTTTTAGATATGTGAGAGCAGGCCATAATGGGTGCCTAGTGTGGAGAATAGACAAGGAAGTGAACTGTTTGAAAAGATTCCTTAGTAAAATGTGGTCTCATGGAAGGCCATGACAAGAAAATGTAACTGGAAGCTACTCCTAGACTTATTACTTATGCTATGTGAAGTAATTGCATCACTACTTATGTTGACTTTCTAAACAACTATATTGTAGTTGAAATTTTGTCATCTATCAACATCTAGTTTTTAGTTATGGAATGTGAAGTGATGCTTTGAGTTTGAATGATGTGAAATGCAACATAATCAATGATATGAATATAAACTACACAAATCTATGAAGTACAATTCATTAGTTAAACTCTTTATTATATTACCTATGTGAAGGTTTGACTAAATCCACTTGCACCGGGAGGTGTTCCCTTGAAACCTCCAATATTAGCCTATTCAACATCCAAAATTGCATATTAAAATACCATTTGTAAATCAATGCTATTAACATATAATAAATTTATAATTGTTTACTAGTTGCATACCCCACCGATAGGTGTACTACAAAAATAAGTAGGTGTAGGGCTGGTGTATCCAGTATCAACGCTATGACCTTGCAAGTTTATTAAAATTATAAAACTAAATTAGTTAATCTTGCATTTCAAAATCAAAATTTAATAAATTAAATTCAATAAACATGTTATCTTTTACCTGATTATTAATGCCATATGCATCATACAAAATGTCAGCGTTCCCTCTCCATTTCCATAGCTGTAGACATCCTATGCAATGGCCTCCTAGCTGTCAGTGGGGACATATGAACAAGTCACCCCGCAAGATTGAGACACATGGGATCGAAGCCCACCTACCGAAGACTCCAATGGATGGCACTATATAAGATGGCTAGCATGTTGGATGACACTTTCTATCAAAGAGCTAATGGCCTACAGAGTCTCTATGTTGGTACTCTCCTTCATGATGAAAGGGATGAAAATATGCTCATGAGGTGGCCTAATGAGAGATCATCTCACTTGTCGCATAGGATCCGGCTATGCACCAGGTCTATCTTGTGCCGACCCCCCACCTCTCCCCTAGAAGTTCCTCATATCAAAATAATTTGGCATTTTGTTCAAGATGAACTTAGCGTATAATTTCCTGAGGAAATACTATGAGACTTCACAATTGTTGCATAGTGGGTCATCAAAAACCATGTACCACCTATCCCAAAAATATTTCCTAATTTCTTGGTGGTGGTACCAATGAATAGGAAACCTCTTCGCATTGAGGGAAAGATATCCATTTGATCGTGGGTCAGTGAATAATGCACACAAATCACCTTTTGTAATTTTTAAATCTTTTACTTCTTTATATGATAATTTATCTTGGTAAAAAGCCATAGCCGCCTACCTCCTAGCCTACCAACTAGTTAATTGTTTGTTGATTGAATCTAAATTTTTTAACATATCTTGCACTGAAGTTGTCAGAGTCATTCTTTTTGTAGTTGAACCATTTGGATAATTCAACCTCTCGATTAAATCCTCAATTTATTTTTTATTGTTCTCAATTTCACCCATTAAATTTTGTTGAGTTCTAAGAGGGTATTGAGGGATTGGTGGAGGAGGTTGTTGTTGTGGTTGAGGATTTTGAGGAGGGTTTCTAGGTTTATTAACATCTACAAATTCAAAAAAAAAAAAATCAAATACAACCCAAAACTAACAAATTCAAAAAAAAATAAAAAAAATCCTTACCTCTTTGACCTCCTTGTCGACATGGTGACATCATGGTCATGAATCAACAACCGTTGATGAAGATTTAAAAAAAAAATCTCCTCCTAAAATATGTGTAGAATTCTAGGTTTTTTGGCTATGGGCAACAAGAAAAACACAGTCAGAAACAAAAATGAATTTGACCTCTTTCTTTTTCTTTTAACATGTCATAACACGAGCGTGTCCTCAGGCTTGGCACACCGAGCCATAATGAAAATGCATTATAATGAGCTCATGTTATGAGTTTTCATTTTTTTTTTAAAAGTAGCCACAAAATTGCTACCCATCTTTATGCACTTGTCCACTTTATAACATTAAATTAAGGAAAAATTGGGGCTATTTAGCTCAAAAGGGCCCTAAATTCCATGTGAATGTGTACAACACATTACAACACTAGATTAGGTCCATTTAGTTTGTAAGCCTCCTAAATTTAATGTGAAGGTATCAATAAATACACTTTACAACATTAAATTAAGGAAAAGTTAGGTTTATTTAGCTTTAAAAGGGCCAAAAACCTAATGTGTATGTGTAACACACATCACAACACTTGATCAAGGTGATATCAAGTTCAATTTATCATTAATTATTCCCAAATTAGGCAATATTGTACTAATTCCAAGAGTGTACAATTTTTGTCACTACATTTAGCCCCCACTTTACTGAGAGGATCAACTTTCTTCAAACTCACACTAAAGTAGACATTCAAGAGGGTTCCATTGTACCAATTTAGATGAAAAAGTATGACAAAGATCAAAGGAGGTGGGAAAACCCCTAGAATATTAGATCCTCCATCAAACCAACATGAGCAGAAAAGGATACACACAAAGTGTATGATTTGAAGGAAAATAAGATACACAAACATATAATACCAAAGACAAAAAGAAGAAAGAAAAGCATAAGATGGGTTGATCCAGTTTTGACAAAAAATGCACTCACACTGGGGCCACAAAACTTTAGGTCATCTGTGAGGTGAGTATCCACAATATGCTCACTTTAGGGCCATGGAACTTTAGGTCATCTACATGGTGAGTATCCAAAAGGGTGAGACACATGACCAGTATGTTCCCATGTACATGAGTGGCTAAGGGAAATCATGCCTCCATTCAGCTCCCATACAACTAGACCAAAGCTATACCTCATGATAACTTTGATAAGACATTGTGCAAGAGTGATGATCGAGCTTCATGAGACAAGAAAAAAATTGTATGCTTGGAGCTCATGGAAAAAAAATGAACTTCATGCTTCATGAGGTAAGCAAAAATTCACATGCTTGGAACTCATGAATAAACAAGATGGCTCCATAGCAAATAAAAGTTTGTTATGCAAGGTGGCCATGTAACCAATGTTGTAAATGCAAAATACTGTAAGGTATGTTCAAAAGGAATTTTGCTTAGTTCATGTCAGGTCTCTTCTTAGGGAACATCATTCCTAATGTCTCCAAGAGAGGACAAGTCAAAGAAATATCATGTTCTTGGAGGAAACAAAACCCAATAACACCACCAAGAAAAAGGACGCATAACAAGAATAAAGAAAACCACATAGTGAAACATGAGTGTCGATGTATGCCCCCACTTTAAAGTGGTTTCTAACACCATTGTTGTGAGAAATTGCTTTAAAGTAGAAGAAGACATGAGAGACTATTCAGAAAGCCCTATGCCAAGTCATATGTTCCCAAATAAAATTATGTAATGGATAAGTATGTCACATGTGAGCCAACTTAAGGAATGTCATCCACATCCCAAGCTTGCTCTTATATATATACATGAGAGGTGGTCAACTAGCCAAAAGAGACAATGACAAGTGACATGTGAGGACAAGGCTACCTAACCCCTTTCTCCCACTTAGTGTAGGAAAAGGATGAGTCGAATAGGATGAAAGTAAGTATAAGCTAGAGGAATTAGGTGATTCAACACAAGGAAGAGCACCACACTCCTTGAGATGTTGGATTTGATTACTCAAGGCCTTACATTCATTAGTAGAATGACCATGAACTCTATGATATGCAAAAAATAAACTCTTATAGTAAAATTTCTTTCATGTCCTTCAGGAAGGGAAATCAAATGATTTTTCAGGAGTTTGGAAAAGATACTTTCTTGATCAATAATAGTAAATTTTCCTTTATTTTTTGAGAAATATATCTCTTGGTTAGCACAAGGTGTCATACATACATAAGACTTTAGATTGCAATATTTTGTTTGCTTCTCTAAAGGAAGATGTAAAATCTATTGAATTCATATCGTAAGTGTTTTGTGTGATAAAATTAATGTTAAGCAAGGATTTATTTGCTTCTTTCATGTCTTTCAAAGGGTAATAATCAATAACACTAATGTCTATCAGTTCAGGATGCATTGTTGTTAAAGTTGGCATAGAAGAATCTTTGGTAATAGTGTTGATATTGAGTGATGGTTTGTTTATTTCTTTTGAGGGAAAATAACCAAGTTCTCAAGTCTTTTCTTGTGTGTGAAGCTCTATAGGGACACATATACCTTTTTCTCTAGCATCACATCCTTTTTTACTATATCCAAGTTGTTTCATAAGTTGATAACCTTTTCCATAAAGTTTTATTTATTTATTTTGGATTTAGTGGTTGTTGAATATTAGCTTCATCAGAGTTTGTTGTATAATTTGGTTATGTCTAAAATAGTTTCAAGGTGGATGCTTTTGAAGGGTCTTCCGAACTTTGTGTTGAGATTACAATTTTTTTATTTCCCTTTTTAAAGTCTTTGTTTATGATCTTGTACTCTCTCATGAATGTTGGTTCAAAATCCAAGGAACCCCAATAATTTTCTAATAGCTTTGTGACTTCTTCAATGTGTTTTTATTTTTATTTTTGTTGCACAGGTTCTACTTGTGTAGTTGGTGTTAATGTTTTCAAAGGATTCTCCCTTTTTTTCTCAATATTCAAACAATTGTTTGGTTCAGGATCAACTTTGAGTATGTGCGCTTTGTTTTTGTAGACATATTTCATGATACGATGCAAAGTAGAAGGCACACCATTCATTTTGTGAATCCATGGTCTCCCTAAAAGGAGGTTATATGAAATATCATGAGGCATAACATGGATTTCTATTTCTAATGTAGCCTCTCTAGTTGTAATAGGTAAAGTGATCACACCAAGCAGTTGATTTCCCACATTATCAAATCCACTAATGGATAAAGAAGTGGGTTGAATTTTTTATCTATCCACACCAAGCCTGTCCAAATGGGTCACACTACACATATTAAGAGCTAAGCCATTACTAACAAGGGTTTGATTTATGCCTCTTCCCTTATATTGAACTATTCGCATGAAAGCATCATGTTGTTTTTGCACTTCCAAAGGAGGGAGCTCGCTTTGGTGGAAAATAATGTCAACATTTATTCCTTGAATCATGGCTTCTATGTCGTTTAGGTTTGCACTAGAGGGAACCACAATTTGTTGCAAGGAAATCTGAGTCATGTTATGGTATTGAGGGGATGCTTGAATGAGGTCCCATAATGATATCTTCACAAGAGTATTTTTTAGTTGTTTGATAAGATCATACTCCTTTCCATGAGGATGACTTGGTAAGATAGGGTTAGGCAAGATAGGATTAGGGAATGAGAGGGATTCTAAAGGAGTTTGTCCTGACTAAGGATTGTTTCTAGTGTTATATGTATGAGTAATGGTGTTCCTCTTAGGTGGGTAAAGGATAATTTCAAGTTTGTTTTTATTTTTTGGTTTGTGTGAAGGTGGATAAAGAATTAGGGGATTCTCAGAATGTCCCACAAGGTATGTAGGAGGTCAATCAATTAAGGGGGATCTAATGGAAACTTGTGCATTCATAACCTCAACGGTCTTGGGTTTGATGTATTTCTAATAAAGGGAAATCTAGTGTCCACTTTTCACCATAATCTAAGGGAGCTGAAATGTTTTAATTTTCTTTTTCCATGATATCATCCCTGTTAGGATATTTTTTAGGAGAACTACAAATGAGAGGCTTATGACGGTCAAAGGTTGGTTCTTCTAAAATGACTTCATCCCAAGTAAGGGAGTTACCAATGGTTGGATATTTTTGTTCAATAAGGTTTTCCCTTGATCCAGGAAGATCTATGAACCTTGAAAAATCAATTGTCTCCAATGCTCAAGAAGTCAGCAGCATGGTGTAATGCTCATAAGCATGATTCCAATGCCATTTGAATCATAGAAAATAGAGTTCATACACAAAAGTTATGGCTAGTCAAAGTTCAAGTCAAACAGGCATCTGAGGCCATCCAGAAAGGGAAAAATAATGATCATCTCAAAAATTGGCATCAAGATGAAGAGCTCAATGAGACGATCCTGATGGCATTCATTTTGTCAAAAATGGAGCTTGTATGATGGAGAAATGGCTAGTGAAAGTTCCAAGTTGACTAGGATGACTGGGTGGTATGATGATGATGTCAGCATAACATCAACAACTGATAGGGCAGATGACTCATCATATGGATGTTGACATGGGCCAATCAAGTCTCAACACATGGCAGTCGTATAGTGACGTGGCAGTATGGATTTGAGTTGGTGGTATGATAGGTAGCTGATGTGGCAGGTTACTTGGAACATGACACGTGGCATTCAAGTAGGCAGCCGAGTCAGCTCAAGGTTGTCGAGTTGGGTGAATCACATTCTTACACATGTTAGTAAGCATCCAATAATGATTGGCATGTGGCACAATGAGGATGTGCCACGTGTCTCCTAATTCCTCCTCCAACAGATCGGTTAAGCAATTTGATAAAATTAGAGTGGGGGCATTTGAACACCCCACCACCCTCGAGCTATTCAACAACTCTACCATCACACCATGCATATTGTGCTAACAATATTATGATTACTTTAGTTTGTTTTGATTTCAAACTATTTGAAATCGTTGGTAGAAAATGGTTGGTGGGAATTGAACACCGGACCGACTGGGTAACAAAATCATATGCCACCAATACACCATTGAAGCAATTTGAAATATATATGGTGCAGGTTTGTTATATTCATTAGTTAGGCCCGAGGTTTAACTAAATAACCTTTAAATGGTTATTTGTTGAGATTTGTAAATTAAAACAAACCCAAAAAACCATAAAAGCTAGAATAAATCAAAGGCTCAAGAACAAATTTAAATTATTTTAAGGGGATATTATTATTTTATTTATAAATAAGGGGGGTTTGGTTTTGATTTTTCCTAAAGGGGGAAAATTACAAATCTTGGAGGTTTTAGCCCAAATGGGGAAATTGCAATTATAAAAGGAGGAGTGAAGAAGAGCATTGATCATCCCATTCTTGGTGTGAATTCTCAAGAATCCAAGAGGGGAGAGAAAGGAATTGGAGACTATGAGGAAGATTTTCTTGAACAGGAGTAAGAGATAAAATGAAAAATTATTCTAAGAAGATTATGAGAGAGTTATGTAGACTTTTCTATTGTAGATTTTTATGTTGTAATTCTGCTCTGTCTGTAATCCTTTGTAGGCCTTTGTGAGCCTTTTGGGAGGTGATAGAGTTCAGATTTTGTTACAAATTTCTATTGCAGGTTGAAAAATCTTCTTCTCTAGATTTGTACTAAAGCATCTAGGGCATTGTTAATAGATTGGTCACTTAGTTGAGATAGACCTAGAGATATAGTCCACTCAAACAAACTCTGTAATCAATCTTGTATCCTCTTCTCTCTCTTTGTTCTTTGTTATAATTCTCTCTCTTTATTCTTCTTGTTGCCCCATTATTTAATGTATTTTCAGTTAACCTTAAGGCATTAAGGATTTGTTCAACTTTATGCACATTCACTTTAGCAACGTTTGTCATAGATCCCTTATGCATCAAATCAAGTGGTATCAGAGGCCAATTTGGCTGGTTTTGCAGAAGTGGTTGTTAGTCAGCTTGCTAGTTTAATCATTTTATTGGTTTGACAATTTGTTGGTTTTCAGTGTCAGTTTGCAAGTTGACAGGTGGACATTTGGATTTCTGAAGCAAAGATGGCACTAGAGAAAGAACAATTGTCTAGGGTGACGTTGTCTCTATTTGGATCCATGGTGGATGATATCTTTTCCATGAAGAGAATAGTTGAAGAACTCTACTGAGAGCACTAAGACAAGGCTGCCAGGCTTTGGAAGCTAGAGGAAGCCAACTAGCACATTTAGTTTGAGAATGGTGAGCTCAGAGGTTTTCTTGAAAAGGAAAATAGGGAGAATCAGGAGCTATATGCAAAGTTGCAGAAGCTCATGGAGGAGTCCTCCTACATTAGAGAATGTTGGCATATCTCCTTTTTTCCTGCATTCAAAGGATACTTCCTCATACTCTCCACTCACTCCATATGATAGCTTGGATGTGTCATCTACAACAAAGTCCACTACAAAGAGTCTAAAGTCAGGATTTGATTGTGGTCAAGAGAATGTAGGTCAGTGTACTTTTTGTTGACATGTGGAGTACCTGAAACTTTTCAATGTTTCTAGTAACCAAGGTGGTTACCTAGAAGAGTCTTCTACATTAGATTAGGAGATGGAAAATGATCAAAACTCTATTTTTGAAGGCTTTGAAAGGCACACCAAGGGTATTGGTAGGAAGATGTTGGCCAAGAGGGGTTACAGTGGTAAAGGCCTTGGGATCAATAAACAAGGCATGATCAATCGTGTAGAGGTTAAGCAAAGACCTTGTGATCAAGGATTAGGATATGGAGGGACTGGTGAATCCTCCAAGGACTTTAAAAAGACATATCATTAGGCACACACTTCAGAATATGGTAGTGGAAGTGGAGCCAATTCTTCTAGAAAGAAGAAAGCGAAGAGGTGGGACAAAGCCCAGAACTACTACACCCATTGCAGGATAAGTGGGAATTGGATTGAGAAGTGTTGAAAGCTGCATCCAGAGCTTTGACATTGACCTAGGACCCATTGAGGGACCTAACCAATAGAAGGTTGTTGAGGAAGAGGTGAAGGCGGTACCTGAAGCCACTATCCTTGAGACAAAAGTGAAGGCGATACTCGAAGCCACTATCCCTAAGGTGGAGGTCAAGGAAGTACCTAAAGCCACTATCCCTAAGGTGGAGGTGAAGGTGGTACTTGAAAGTACTATTCCTGAGGTAGAGGTGAAGGAAGCACCTGAGGCTATGATCCCTGATGCAGAGGAACCTCAACTAGAAAAGGAGAAGCTGACAAAGGAAAGTGCTTTTGACCAGCTCCGTAAGAGTTGGGAAACCCTATTATCTAAATAGTTGTATCAAATTTGTTTTTCTATTAGCTCATTAATAAATATCACATTGTGATTATGAGCTAGGTGATACAAGTAGACAAGGTTTTTGTAGTAAAATCATTATGCTATTTGCATGAAGTTGTATTTTCTAGGAATTGAGATTTTGAAAGGTTGTTTAAGCTTTATCTCATGTAATTAGAAAAAAAATGCTTGAAGACTTCCTTTGTAGAATGGAAGATTTTTGAAACTAAAGAGTGCTTAGTTGATGAAAATTCTCAAGGCAAGAAGATTTTCATTGCTCCTATTTAATTAAAAGAAGCACTTGATGAAATTTAGTGAAAGGTGGATAGATATGGATGATCACTCTACATTGGGACTTAGAGTCGAAGAGAATGGTCAAGAAGTTTCCTGTATGTTCTCAGCTTTAAGACTTAGTCCAACTCAGTCAGTTGATGACCGAGGCTCCTAAAGGTCTTTTTCTATGGACTTGTTACTCAGGTGAACATAGAAAAAGTTGTACGGTGAAGCTTGTAATCAGTTATTTCAAAGTACAAAGTTGAGAAGGAATGTTTTAGGTTGAGGCACAATTTCCATTGCTCGTGCAGTTTGAAAATGAGGAGGAGCATCGTAATCATGCCCAAGAAATTGGCTAAGCTTGTATGCAGAATGAGAACCACCACCATGAGAAGCACTAAGAGATAGGTTTATCATGCTTGGTTTTCTTCTTGAATTTTGGTATGTCAAGTTCTATTTGAATTGCATCCTTTGAAGTCCTAATGTGGCCAAAATGTAAGACCCCTAGAGGGTAGATGTGGCCATAGGTATGCTCATACTGATTAAGGCATAGCTGAAGTGTAAGACCCGTGGAGGGAAAATGTAAGTTCTAAAGCATGGTGGAACCAATGACCGGAATCAAAATTAGTTGTCAAAGGTGGAGCCAGCAAAGTATTGTAGTGAAGCTTCAAAGGTGACAACAAAGTTGATCCAAGCCAAGGAATTCAAAGGTTCTACAAGACAATTTTTGGAGGACCAAAAGCTCCTCAATGGGGAGGTTTGATCTAGGAGGATCTCTGAACCTTGAAAAATCAATTATCTCCAATTCTCAGGAAGTCAGTACCATGGCGTAATGCTTAGAAGCACGATTCCAATGTTGCTTGAATCACAAAAAATGGAGTTCATATGCAAAAGTTACAATCAGGCAAAGTTTGGGTCAAATAGGCATTTGACGCTGTCCAAAAATGCAAAAAAATGATCATCTCAAAATTCAAAAAAAATAGCATCAAGACAAAGAGCTAGACAAGATGATCCTGAAGACATTCATTTCATTGAAAATGGAGCTTGTATGATGGAGAAACGGCTGGTCAAAGTTCCAAGTTGACTAGGAAGACTAGATGATAGGATGATGATGTCAACATGGCATCAGCAGTTGACAGGGTAGATGAGTCATCATATGGATGCTTACATGGGCCAATCATGAATTGACACATGAAAACTATATAGTGGCATGGTAGTACAGATCTAAGTTGGTAGTACAATAGGTAGTTGACGTGGCACAAGACAAGAGGCATCCAAGTAAGTAGCCTAGTCAGCTTAGGGTTGTCAAGTTGGGAGAATTGCATTCTTACATGTGTCAATGAGCATCCAATCAATGATTGACACATGGAACAATGAGGACGTGCCATGCTTCTCCTTGTTCCTCCTCCAGCTGATCAGTTGAGTGATTTGATAAAATTAGAGTGGGGGGATTCAAACCCCCCACCTACCATAGGCTACTCAACGACTCTACCATCACACCGTGCATATTGCACTAACAATATTATTACTTTAGTTTGTTTTGATTTCAATTTTTTTGAAATTGGTGGTAGAAAATGGCCGGTGATAGTTGAACCCTAGGCCGATCAGGTAACAAAATCATATGCCACCAACACACCACTGAAGTAGTTTGAAATATATATGGTGCAGGTATATTATATTCATTAGTTAGGCCCAAGGTTTAACTAAATAACCTTTAAATGGATATTTTTTGAGATTTTTAAATTAAAAAAAACCCCCAAAACCATAAAAGCTAGAATAAATCAAGGGCTCAAAAATAAATTTAAATGATTTTAAGGGGATATTATTATTTTATTTATAAATAAGGGGGGTTTGGTTTTGATTTTTCCTAAAGGGGGAAAATTACAAATCTTAGAGGTTTTAGCCCAAATGGGCCAACTACAAGAATAAAAGGAGGAGTCAAAGAGAGCATTGATCATTCCATTCTTGGTGTGAATTCTCAAGAATCCAAGTGGGGAGGGAGAGGAATTGGAGAATATGAGAAGGATTTTCTTGAAGAGGAGTAAACCATATGATGTAGAATTATTTTGAAAAGATTATGAGAGAGTTGTGTAGAATTTTTTGTTGCAGATTTTTATGTTGTAATTCTACTTTGTCTATAAGACTTTGTAGGCCTTTTTGATCCTTTTGGGAGGTGATAAAGTTTAGATTTTTGTTACAACTTTATGTTGTAGGTTGAAAGCTCTTCTTCTTAGAATTTGCACTGAAGCATCTAGGGAATTGTTAATAGATTGGTCACTCAGTTGAGATAGACCAGGAGACATAGTCCACTTGGATGAACTTTGTAATCAATCTTGTTTCCTCTTCTCTCTCTTTATTGTTCCTGTTTCTCCATTATTTATTGTGTTTTCAGTTAAGCTTAAGGCGTTAAGGATTTTTTCACCTTTATGCACATTCACTTTAGCAACATTTGTCATAGACCCCTTCTGCATCAGATCATCACTAGGGGAAAAGAGACATATAAGGTTCTCATAATTTTCATGGATTGCATTTTCTAAAATCAAAGTATCTTCTTTACCAATAATAAAGATATTAGGAGAAGGTCCAATTTGATTGCTATGATTGTTCATGATTTCATCCTTGTTTTCTAAGGGCTCATTCTCTTGTGCCATAATTTCTTCCCTAGTAGGAGAGTCTTTAAGGGAGTAGCAAACAAGATGTTTATCACCTTCCATGATTATGTTTTGTATAGTATCTTCATCAAAACTAGAGGAGACATCGAGAAAAGTAAAATCATGCTTGTCAATGATTGGATCCTTTCATTCACATAGATCTCCCCAAATGGTAGGAGCACTAGGAAAGGGAGAAATAAGGTTTTCATGACTTTCAATTGTCTTTTTTAACACTAATCTATTTTCCACATGACTAGGAAGGATATTAGGAGAAGAACCAATGTGATTATCATGATAATCTACAATTACATCCCTATGTCCTAAAATGTCTTCCAAAATAGGATAGACCATAGGGAAAGAAACATAAAGAGGGTTGTTATAGATCTTAAAGTTTTGATTATCTAACACCAACATATCCTCATCATTATCACAAGAGGGGAAGATGTTAGGAGATAAATGTAGGTAGGTTCCAATGGTCTCTTGTTTTGTTGTGTGATCATCATGATTACTTATTGTTATGTCCTCTTGTTTAGTAATTTCTTCACTAATAGGGTAAGTAAGAGGAGAGAATCAACTAGGGTTCTCAAAACTCTCATCAATGAGTTCTTCTAAAACTAAAATATCTTCTTTGCAAGGAGGAGAGATATTAGGAGAAGAGAAAATGTGATTGTTGTGATTACCCAAGGTTTCTTTCACTAACCTCACTCATAGAAGGGATATTGGGAAAGGGATCAATGACAAAAAAAAAGAGAGGGGAAAGGACCTCATATTCATATGCACTTAAAAAAACCTTCTTACAACAATAAAAAAGATATGAAATTAGAATGTGAAGTATGATAACTATAGATTTTTGCAACAAACATGATGTAATGATTGTCCTACAAATTTGAAATGCAACAATGATAGAGAAGACATGCAAAAGGATAATGCAATTTTTAGATTTTGAACATGATAATTGACTGATTATGCTATGTAACAATGTGAGAATGAAAAATTGAAATTAATCAATGCATGAAATAAGCCAAATTAAGCTAGGTCTAATGAAATAAATGTAACAAAAACTCAGCCAATTAAAAAAGATAACTAATGGAAATAAACAAAAGTGTGGAAACAAGGTTTTTAATGCTATAAAAAGCAGTTTTAGGGATGATCTAGGACTACTATACCTATAGGGGTGTATCAATCCCAGTGAGGGTTTTTTTGCATAATTTTTAGCAAATTTTAAGTGAGTTTTATGATTTTTGGCTTGGGTGATGTCTAGGCTAAGTGAAAATGCAGATTTTAGATGAAATTCAGCGATGCAAGATGAAAAAATGAAACATTTACATACTCTTACTAATGCAAGATTTAGAAACCTTAGAATGATAATTAACTAATGCAAACCTTAATGCAATGTTAATGCAAGCTAGATCTAGGATGATGATGGACTCCAAATTAGAAATGAAATGTTCTAAATGTAGGTTCACAAGAATGAAACAACAAAAAATAGGAGAGAGATTGCTTTCATATGGTTTAGGACATAGATCAAACCCTCTTTACAATTATCTCATTCAAGGATAACCCTATAGATCTTAATGCAAAGGACAAAGTGATATTGTAATAGGGTTGTGATGGAGCTTCTAAAATTCTGAGGAATTTTCTCTTTGCCCAATGGGCTTAGTCTCCATTTTTGAACCCTTGTCCCCATGAAAGAGTAGGGTTTTATTTACAAGAGTATGCAAGCATTATAATTGCAAGTTGACCTCCTCCATTGGTCACCGATCTCTTAAGTCATCTCTTGAGTCACATTTCACGTCAGTTTACCGACCTTGTTAGCTCAAAGCATCGGTTACCAATTATTCCACTGACTTGAGCCTTTTCCTAAGTTGGGTTTTAAATTTTTCTTGGTGACTTAAGCCTAATTCATCTATCCTCAATGTGTCATGTCATTGTCAGCTTAATTGAGTTCTTTCTATTTAATGCTAACATTGTATGGAATGGAGGTTTTAAGATTTGAGGATCTAGGATAAGATCTTTGTCATACCCTACCAGCTTGCAGGAATTAAGTGTTGGTAGGTTAAGAGCAACGAGGCTGGTGAGATAAGGATGCCTGTCCTTGTACATCTATGGGACCCAATCCCCACCACCATGCCCACCATCTAAAGTCTTCAACAAATGGTTGAGATCAGATATCTAGAATGATCTCCACCTTTCCTCACTGGTTCGCTGGGGAAAAGTGAATGCTAGTTAAGACTAGTGAGATCAACAAGATCATGACACGTGCCTCCAACCACTCAATCTATTAGACATACAAAGCTCACCAATGGGAAAATTGTTGTCCAAGGTGGATCACTACCATTTTCTAAGAGAAAACCAATGATGCTTTGTTGGATTTCAAACTCGATTAGCCCAAGTTGAACCGTTTGATCTGCCATCTCTTTAGAGGATCAATAGGTAATATTCAAAATTGGAAAACAACATGTGATAGTCATTTTACTCTGTAACCATGTCACAAATTAATGGCTAGATCTCTACAAGAGTGATCAAGTTGATCTCAATTCATGTGGAAATGCAAATGTTGGTAATCATGAAGTATGATCTATAGATTTCCATACAATTGGGAATTAAGCAGTGACAATACATATGCCAATGAGTTGCTCGGATTACACATGTGTTTTGCTAAACATTGATTGTGCCATTCCTTCACATGATAAATACATAAGGAATAGTTGCTATTTGTGTCATTCACACTTAGTAGTTAGAAGTTTTATTGATAAAGACAAGGTGAGTTTGAGCAATTGTCAGACAAGGAAAATGAGTGAACCAGTGAGGATGTTTGTTCGCCTGAGCTCTCAGAAGACTGGTGTTGGTGTACCAGAAGCTGCTTTAACTATGGAGGTCAACATTCCTGCTGGCAAGCCCATACTTGCACCCACAAGGTGCAGCCAAAGATTACAATTTTAGAATGCTGCTATTGGAAAAGTTGAAGATAAAGGCAAAGAACCAATGTGCTTTTTCACTGGAGGACGTAGAAGAATTAGGTATGGGTGTGGCTCCTTTGGGTGCCAACATTCACCCATTTACCTTATTGAGAGCTTGTCAAATAGTGAGACTGAGATAGACTTTGAGTATTGGTAGTATCTCGACACTCTGGGTCAAACTCAGGCCCTAGAAGAAGAAATATTGTTTGTTTCTCCATTGGCTATCAGAACTCCAAGTGGGTGGATTGGTACTATGTTGCGTAAGGAAACAGATGAGGAAGAAGCTAAGGTTTTCTTTCCTTCCCTTGCGATGACTCAAAGCGAGCATGTATATCATGGTCTAGACATTGGTAAGAGTGGGGTGGCTAGTCAATAAAGAATTGCCATGTGGGGTGGTAAATTTTGGTTTTGATATATTGCTGCAATGGTTAGTATTCTTTTCAGCGTATGTGACTATTAATTTTTGGGTCTGATGTTGAATGTGTGCCCTCATGGCAATGTGGACATCTGATGTGGTGTGTACTGGGTGATAAAGGAATATTTTGGTGGGCCTTTGTATTTTCTCTTTTGGATGGCGGTTGTAATTTTCATTTTCCCCATGTTCAACATGCTCTTGCATAATCAATATGTGGCAATTTTTGAAATGCAGATGAAATTCTGAGTGAAATGATATTTGTGATGAAATTTCATTTGAGTCTAAAGCTAGTTTCTCCCTTACTTTATAAAAGGGAATTCAGGGCACATTTGCAAAGGGGATGAAAATTCTAGCTAGGTTTTGAGTTGGGTGTACATGGGTAGAATGATAGGAGTAGAATAGATAGTCTATTTTGAGCTTTTGGAAGAACATATGAAAATTATCTTAAATTATTATGCAGATATGATAGATAAACATGAATGAATGTATAATTCTTATATATTTTCTCTCCTTATGTGAATTTGTGTGAATTTTGAATGGAATGTTAATGATATTTTTATTCCTTTTTTGAACATCTATTCAAATGTATGTCTTTGTTTCTACTTTGATTCAAGCAATCAATTAAATGCTTAAATGGAATCTTAGATTTGAAATAATTTGCAAGGGATTTGATAAGTAGTTATGTATCAGGAAGAGTGAACCCCATAACATCAAAGTTGTTATTAGAGCAGTCCATCCTATTAAATTGTAAAGTCATTTTTGTGTTATTGGTTCTTATGTATGTGACTCTATTTCCCAATGTAACAAGGCACTAGTCTATTCCTTAATGATTCACCTAAATGTTTTATCAAATAACTATCTAATGACTAATCTAAAGTTAGGATTTAAATTCATTTTAAAATTCATCAATCTCGACACATGTATTTGTCAACTATCATGTAGAATGTCCTTTGTTTTGATGAATGGGTAAGCAATTTACTTAAAGATGAGCCAATCTTGTAGTAATTGTAACATAATTATCCTTCATTCAAAATGATTTGTGAAAATGATGTGTTCTATAAAGCATATTCTCAAATGAACACAATAGGAAAATCCTCCTTGGTCCCACAGAGCCTAAAGTGCAAAAGATTTGTTATTGACTAGATCTTGTTAGTTGGCCAGTCATTTTAGGAGTCTTAAGCATATGAGTTGGCTATCCCTTAGAGATTTCTTAGGTGCACTAGAAAAAAACCAACAGACCTTCTCCTAGGAATTGACTGCAAACTAAAGAGGGGCTTACCACCAAGCTAGGGCTTGGAAAAATGAATTAAATGCAAGATCTAATGATTGAACTCAATGATGTATAAAACTTCACTAAATGAACTGTAAATGGAAATAAATCAGAACAACAAAATGGAAAATTATAGAGAACCTAGATACTTGAGAGAGCTTGAATAGAGGCCTGACATGTTCAAAACATTGAAAGTTTGGTACACTAGTTCTCATATGCTAGTCTGGGTCTATTAGTACCAAATGAGGGCTTTTGGTCTGAAACAGGTTTATAGAAAAGGGTATCCAAAACTACAAAAAATTTAAAAAATGACCTAAATTGGGTCTCATACACTAGGATTGGCATATGATTCTAGTTAGGGTTTTTGAGAACTTCAAGGTCTAAATCTGGTCTTCAATGTTTGCTCTATCCTTCCCAATTGGTTTCTAGATCTAAAACCTTGATTTCAGACTTGTAAATGGCCTTTTTGTGAAGATAACAACCTTGCAAGTGAGGGGACAATTCCAACAACTTTCTCCAAGATTGTAACCTAATATTAAAATATACTTCATTCTTGAAGACACCTAGATCTACAATCACACATGTAAAGAGGAGAAAAACTTGTTGATTGTTAGTGAAAAGGGGTTTTCCTTGGTCAAACCCCTTTTATGTAATTAAACCAAATGATGAAAAAATTAAAAAAGGACATGAAACATGAACAATGATACCCTAAATGATGCCTTGTAAATGATGCTTTATAAATATGTGATCTAACATAAAATGGCCATGAAGGATGTAGATCTAGATCTTGAGATAAGTGTAGAACAATGCTTGACCTTGGATCTTGAATGCAACATCACAACAATAGCTCAATAACATGATTGAGGCTTGATATCCTTCATATGATGATATATCTTGAATTGCTTCAACATATGATGAAATCTTCCCTTGCATGCCTTAGAAATTATTTTGAATGCTTTCTTGATGAACCTGTAAAGTCTTGGAATTCTTAACTCTTTAGCGATTGGCTTGATATCATGAATGCTTAGTCTTGATTAGGTGAAATAAGGATTTGAAAGATTTTTTATATAGGAAATCAATCCAAATGATTGTTTATTAGATCCCAAAGGCGTACATAGACTAAATTTGAGTTTAAAACCATGATCCCAAAGGCGAACATAGACTAAATTTGAGTTTAAAACCATGTTTTCCCACTTAAATCCATAAAAATAGGCCAAATAGGACTCATATGCCACTTGTGGTGTATGGGTCCCCCCTGGATGGGACTCATATGCCCAAGGTGGCGTATGGGACCCATAGGGCCTTTCTAAAGAGAGAGAATGTTGGGGAGTGAAGAAATCAATTTTATATAAGGTCTATGTCAGGATTTTGGTTAAAATAAACCTTGGGATACACAATATAGGGTCTTAGGGGCCTACTAATGATGATATAAAGGTTATAAATACAAGGGGGGCCCAAATTAAATGAGAAAGTGTATATAAATATACTTTACATTATTAAATTAAGGAAATTTTTTGTCTATTTAGCTCAACACAACCCTAAATCCCGTGTGAATGTGTACAACACATTACAACACTAGATTAGGTCCATTTAGTTTACAAGCCTCATAAGTTTAATGTGAAGGTATGAATAAATACACTTTACAATATTAAATTAAGGAAAATTTAGGTTTATTTAGCTTTAAAAGGGCCAGAAACCTAATGTGGATGTGTAAAACAAATCACAACACTAGATCAAGGTGATATCAAGTCTAATTTATCATTAATTATTCCAAAATTAGGTGAGATTGTACCATTTCCAAGAGCGTACAATTTCCATCACTACAAATATCTTCTAAGACCATCATTTTGTGAGATGCACATAATATTTATCTCTTCTATATTTGATATAAATTTGTTGGTTCCTTCAATTTTATGTTTAATCTACTAAATCCAAGTGATAGATTCCATTTTGGAGTTGATTTTCTATTTTTAATCTTTCTCCCCAAAGTGTTGTTTGACCTAGACCCTCGTCCTTGCAAAGAGGAAATCTATAGATTCTCACCTTAATTTGATTCACCTAAGGGTTTTTTTGTCAATTTGAGGTGCGGATCTCATTTCCTAATGAATTGAGGAAGAATAGACCCCTAGGAGGTTTAGCATTCCCATTTTGATCAATCCACCTACTTTTTTTTCATTTTATTTTGGTGAACCTTACTTTTGATCAAATTGCATTTTTTTAATTTTGTAGTCCACTTTCACCCTAGATTTAGATATTGCATTCATTGCATTGTGCTGCATTGAATTGAATCTCATTTATGTTTTTTTAACTTGTATTGTTTAACTTCCATTACTTTGCATCTCATTTAGGGTTTTAGGATTTCTTTTTTGCATCTTTTAAAATCTAAAAATTACAAAAAGAATTAGTCATTTTGCAAATCATTTACATAGCATTACATCATCATTCAATTACATTTCAAATTTGAATCAAAATTGCACATCAAATTAGCTCTCCTAAGTTGTCATTTGCTCATATTTTACATTTGCATTCAAGCCTAATTTCACAAAAAAATGAAATAGTAAGTCAGTGTCTGAAACCAAAATTTGGAAATCACTAGAATCAACTTAGAAATCTGAAAAAATATTTTTAAATGTGCTCAGCTAGGACCCATTCTCCCTAGGGTGAATGAGTCCATGATCAAGGTCATAAATCCTAAATTTCTAGGCATTAAAATATTTGTTTCTGTATTTTGCTTTGTTGTTTTCAGTTTTCTACTTTAGTTTGTAGAATTTTTGTTACTTGGAATTGATCATATTAAGCTTAATTTTCTAAATTCAATGCATTGTGTGAATTCAAACTTTCATTTAAAAAACATTAAATTCATATTTTTTATTGCATAATCAGAAAATTATCTCGTTTTAAATTTGAAAATTATATTTACATATATGCATTGCACTTTACATCTTAGGTTACTTGACTACATCTTGTCTATTTTCCATTTTAGGCATACATTGAGTTAATGAAACTTGTATGAGATTCACAACTTGGTTTCCTATTAGTAATACTATTGTGAGATGTAGTTTGAAACTCATGTCATCCTATGATACACTATTTTCCATGGATATTGGGTTCTCCAAATCTTTCACTAATAGTATTGATATTAATCAACCCACTATGGATCATAATCTTCATACCTCATTTCCAATGACTTCCCTACCTACAACTAATGTGCATGATGTTGAAAAAATGGTTGCTAATATCCCACAAGAGAACATAAGAAGGATAGATGAAGAAATAGAGAAATTACAAAACATTTTCACTTCTGAAAGTATTGCTAGTAGTGCCATCCCTACTTTAAATAATATGACGAAAATGCTTGAAAATAAACATGGAATAGAGATTGTGTGAAGTCTATGTCATATTGTTAATAAACATGCTCCTACATTGAATAGTTGTTCTCAAGCTTTGGGGTATACTCAAAGACAAGCTGGGAATTCAATTCTTCCTTCTAGAAACCCTTACCTCTATTCCTACATACACTAGTACTTGTGTTACTACAACAATCCAACCTACTAGCAATGCCAACACTTCCTTAGGTATTTCCACTAGGAACCCTTCTAGCTTTGTGAATTTAAATCTCATATCTCCTCAACCCCCCCCCCCCTCACAAATCTACAATTCACATTCCCTCTCCATACATGCACCATTCCACCTTATTCACCTCCATATCAAAACACTAACAATGATCCTATCCTTAACACACTTTTGCAAAATATTTCATCCCTCCAACAAGAAATTACCACACTAAAAAATAAAATAATGGCCAACCTTCACAATACATCAAAACCAATCCATTATCCTTGGAGATATTAAGAACACAAATTCCACAAGGTATAGAGGTTCCTAGGTTTGAGAAATATGATGGGTAAGGAGATGCTATCATCCATGTTTCTGCTTACACAACCTTATGTAGTGACTTCAATTTTGAAGATAAAATATGGGTAAGATATTCTCTAGATCCTTGAAAGATGTTTCTTTACACTAGTTTTTCTCGCTACCAAATAATTCAATTGGTTCATTCAATGAACTTATTGGTTTTTTTTACAACCACTTAAAAATTTGCATTAGTTCTAAGATGACCATACCTGATTTGATGTCATGTAAACAAAAGGATGATGAAAAGGGCACTGATTTCAGAACACGATATCAAATGCTTTATTCAAAAATAAACATTAAGATTTATGATGGTGACCCTTAAAGAATGTTTATTTCCAATTTTCAAGGTAAAATACAAGCTAATATTGAGATGTTAAGGTTTTCATCCTTCACATAGTTGTGTACAACCCTTTGTTATTATCAAAATTCAGTTAGTAGTCATGAAGTGAAAACTCCCTCTAACCATCTTGAAAATTCTAAAGCCACACCTCAAACAAACTATCAACCATTCAATAAATAAAATAAGAGCTTTATACAATGTAATCCCCCTCCATCAAATCAAAATATTGGCACCCAAGTGTCTTCTATAAAGATGAAAAAACCATATATGTTTGTGGATAGAAATAAATAGTTTACACCCTTACCTAATACCCCTAATAATATCATGTTATAACTCCTAGAGAAGAATTTAATTTCCTTAATTTCTCTTAAAGCTCCTAATCCTTCTAAGCCTTTACCTTAAAGCTATAGACCAAATGCTTATTTATATTTTTATGACCAAAATGGACATGATACAAAACATTGTAAGCATCTTAAAAATATTGTGCAAGACCTAATTGATTCTAATCATATTCAAATTGGAGGCATTAATGATCAAGGTAATAGATTTGTAGTCCCTCCTAAAAAAAAATTGCAAATCTTTACAAATCCTATGCCTAATCATAATATCTCCTTTGTCAAAGCTAGTGAAATAAAGAATGACGTGATGAATGTTGACATGGATGATGAAAACATGAAAGACAATGAGAACAACCTTATGGATGGTTTCATTATATTTATTGATGTTAAATATTGTAAGGGCCTAACTAAGATGTCGCTTGAAATTTATTTCTCACAACAAGACATACTTAAACATGCACCTGATGGTCCACTTTACATAGTTGGAAGAATCAATGAAAATCCTACTAATGGGATGATAATTTATCCCATCTGTGTAGAGAATGTGATCATTAAATAATTCCTATTCATGCATGAGCTTTATCAATATTCTTATGAAAAACTGAAAGCATGGATAAAAATGCATAATGGTTTTTCTTGCCCTACGATTGGCTTGATAAATCTCCCTTTAAATGTTGGACCAAAAATTAAATGTCTCATTCTCCATCGTCTCATCTTCAAACCAGTTCCATGTGAAGCTTGGTTACCCATGTCTATGCTCCATGGATTTTTCCCCATTGGTAGTATATAAATTTTTAAGGTTTCTATTTAGAAATGGAATCTTTACTATGCATCATAGTGGCTTTAATTTTGTGCTTTCCGATTGGAATTTTTCATTGGATTTGTCTTGGCCCAAGACTATTAAACCAATTAGACCCTGTGAATACTTATCTTTAAAATCCTATAAAATTTTAAAGACAAATCACATAGAAAAATTATCCTTTTGCAATATGCATCAACCCATGATTGAGCCTCCTATCCTTGATGAAACCACGATTGAACCAAAAGTTCTTCCAAGTAACAAAGACTAGCCTATGACAAATCCTTCATCGATTTCATATAGGAGATCATGAGATAATCAATTTAATCCTGTTGTGCCTCCTAAAGTCAATGTTTTTTGCAAAGCTAAATAGAAAGTGGTTGACCAACCTCCCATGGTTACTTCCATTCTTCCCTTAAGGGAAGAAAAGAAACCTATGGTTGATAAACCTTCTCCTACACAATCACAATTTGAGAATTGAATGAAAAGAAACTAAAATTCTAGAGAGCATAGTCATGGATGTCATGCTATTGCTCATTCATTACAAGAAAAAGAAGAAAAGAACAACATAGAAAATCAAAATCTAAACTTGTCTCAAGCAATGCATGATAATCTTTCACCTGCGCTACAACATAAATGATAAACTTCTATGGATATTTTCATTAGACATCCTATAACGATTAACTTGGATGATGATTAAATCATTACGATTGATGAACAAGAACATAATGATTTAAATTAATTGTTTTCATCTTTTATGAGCTTAAATGATGATCCTCCTAATAAGAGTGTTGAACTTGGTGCTTGTCCTAGTTTGGCACTTGATGTTGCCCCTTTGGCTAGTTATATAACTTTTTCATAGACTGATCAAGATTAGGATGCAAACAACCTTCTATAGGTTGAATTTCATGTTCCTTACAAGTATTTTTTCTTTTTTTATCTTTCATGGTCTTTGTGTGATTGTACATTCATAATGTGATCTCCCTCTACCATTTTTTTTTTATGTATCTCTCTTTATGTGCACTCTTCTATTTGAATTTACATTCTTCTCTATGTCGTAAGCATTTATCTTTTCATTTTTATTGTGTTTTCCTTCTAGGGATGACAAAATGCATCAAAACATTTAGGTCTCTTCCATGCTGACCGAAAATATTTTTCTTTGTTTTCACTCACTATGTGTCATCCTTCCCGTCTTGCAAGTATTTAGGAAATGGTGAAATTTTTGATCTCTATAATCACATTGTAGCAAAGGCATACTAACCCCAAATCCATAGATCCCTTATTTGTTTTGTGATTTCATATTCGAGGCAACCCTTTCATCTCTTTTTCATGATGTAGCTTCATTTGGGAACATATGACTTGGCATAGGGCTTTCCAAATAATCTCTCATGTCTCTTTATTGTTAGCATTGATTATTTGTTACTTTAAAATAAATTTCTCACAACAATGGTGCTAGAAATTTCTCTAAAGTGGGGGCATACATTGACATTCCTTATGTTTCATTGTGTGATTTTCTTTCATCTTGTGATGTATCTTTTTCTTATTGATGTCATTAGGTTTGATGTCATTTGAGAACATGATATTTCTTGGCATATGACTTTACTCTTAGTGGTGATGCTACATGTTGCATTCCCAAAGATTGTGAATATTTTATCCTTGGTTTGTCATCTCTTGGAGACATTAGGCATTATGTTCCCTAAGAAGAGACTTTAGATGATGTAGTGTAAAAAAAGTAATACTTTTTCACACTTAATTTGGATAATTAACATAAATGTGAATTAATTGTTCCTTGGAGTGGTGTTGTAATGTGTTGTACATACTATATTCATTCTAGGGTCCTTATTAAATTAAAATTTACATTAAAATTTCATTTGTAAGAATGTTGTAAAGTGTTGTAACACACTTTAACACTTTTCTAGGGTTTATTTAATTAATTAAGCTTAATGGGCCCCTTTTAATTAAATTTACTTAATGTCTACCTTATTTAAGTGTTGTAAAGTGTTGTAACGTACTTTCACATTTATCTAGGGTCCTCTTAATTAATTGTTGTTAATCAGAGTTAATTAGCCCCATTGATTCAAATTCAAACCATATTTAGGACACCTCCTGAAGATCTAACCTGATAGCATCAATTTAAATTACATAACAATCAATTGGGAAAAATTAGGGTTCTCAAAATTGGTGCTAGGACCCATTCTCCCTAGGTGGCGAATGGGTCGTCCCTTTATAGGACTTCCCTTTATTACTTGATTATAAATGGGCTTTTAGTGTTCTTTCCATCCTTGGTGTTAGGTCCTAGAAAACTGAGCTAGGACCCATTTTCCCTAGGTGGCGAATGGGCCCTCCCTTAATGAGGACCCCCTTTTTGAATTTTGTTGTGGTGGGAATTTAATAATGTTTATCTCCAAATTTGGTGTCAGCTTGAATTGTTTGAATTTTGGGGTTAATCTCCTAATTTATTATAAATAATGGGTTAATTCACATTGTTTCTCGTAGAAATTCTATCCTAAGAAACCTAGCAAGTTTATGAAGCATTCTAGCAATTTCAAGAGAGCATTATAGAGCATTTCAAGAGTATTTTCAAAGGAATTTCAAGGCATATTATCAAGTGTTTATTGCAGCAATTCAAGATCATGTCATCATGTCTAGGATTTGGTGTATACATGTTGTTGAGCTAAGATTGTCCATGTAGCATTGAAGATCCATCTTACAAGTATTGTTTCACATCACATCCAAGGATCCAAGATATACATTCTTCATGGCCACTACATGCTAGATTTCAGATTTTCATTACAAGACAACATCCAAGGTATCTACATTGCATCATTTCATGTTCATGTTTAAATTTCATTATCTCATCAATTGGTTTAATTACCTACAAGGGGTTTGTCTTAGGAAAACCTCTAGTCACTAACAATCAACAAGTTTTTCTCTCCTTGAATCTATGTTTGCATATTTACAGGTTGAAGATCAAGTGGAGAAAAGATTTGGAGCAAAATTGTCAAAGTTGCGAAGTTGCCAAGTTGTCATTCAAAGTGCTAGAACAAAGAATTTAATATACAAAATTACGTACAAGTTTTAAGGAGACGAAAACTAAGGATCTGAGATTGCACACATCAAGGAAAACAACCCAGATCTCAGTTCTAGAAACCCTAATAACTTCCTCTTAGTTGCTATAATAGTTAGGTATCATTTTTTATTGTTATTTGCATCTTTTTCCCTTCATAATTTCATTTAATTACAAGTGGTTAGTGTGAAAAAATCCCAGTGGCTCTTCATTTTGGTCAATCAATTTTGATGAACCCTATTTTACCCCTAACCACATGAATTATGAAAGATCCCTTTGAAAAAACCATTATTTATATTTTGTTCATAAGTGTTTAGCATAATACAACTTGTTAACCTTGTGAAGCTCAAAGTTTTGTTTTGTTTTTTGGCACCCTATTGGAGTTATTAGAGGGATAGATTTGGTATGGTTAGTATAATGAGATCCTATAGACTTGGCATGACTTTCTCACTAAGCCACTTTTCTTGGGGGTTCACCTAGTGGATAGCCTGAGGTTCCATTAGCCCATTGTTGTTTACATAGTGGACATCAAGTTTCACTTGTGAAAATTTCTAGAAAAATAGTCGAAATGTGTTCCACATCACATTCAAAAATTAAGGTTTGATCTACCCTTTTCTTTTGGACAAATAGCTGAGGTGTGTTTCACATCGCTTTGGAAAGTTGAGGATTGATCTATCATTTTTGTTTTTACCTTTTCCTTCTGAGTCTTTAATGTTGCATGATTGAGGAATCTTGTTGTTGCTGCATACATATGTTTTGAATATCCACTTTAGTGTTATTTTGATGCAAGGTCATCCTCTCACTAAAGTGGGGGATAATTTTAGTGTAGAAAAATGTATCCCTTTACATTTTCACACTTAATTTGGACTTAGTTATACCTTATTTTGGGTGTTGTAAAGTGTATTTATTTACACATTCACTCTTATTTAGAGCTTCTTTAATTAATTGAGCTTAATTTTCCTTCATTGGCCCCTTTAGTTCAAATCCATGCCTATTTAATTGCATTTTATGAAGAGGAAACCTGACATTCATTAATTCCTTAACACAACACTTCTCATTGAGCAATGTGTGTCCTAGGGTTAGGGAACTAGTACCCATTCACCTATGGGTGAATGAGTCCTCCCTTAGACCTAGGACCCAAATTTAAATTATTGTTTTGGTAGTAGTTTAACATATTTAATGCTATATTTAGATGTCGGCTTGTGATATTTAAATTTTGGGAAATTAAGGTTACATATGTACAAATATAAGGTCATTTCACTAAGTGCCATCTAAGAAATCTAAGAATTTTTATGAGAATTCAAGAGCACTTTAAAGTGAAATTCAAGAGAAATTCAAGGAATTCAAGAGTATATTTAATGAAGATTCATTGTAGCAATCAAGATCCAATTATCATGTAAAAGTATTCTTGCATCATCCATGTTATTTGAGCTAATATGGTGATGTAGGTTTAATGATCCATTCAAGCATTGAAAGCATTATTCAAGTCAAGGTTCAAGTTTCAAGATCCACATACATTGAAGCCATTTCATGTAAGTTGTAGATTTACATTCGAAGGTGTATTCAAGGTTGGGTGAGTTGTGACATTGAGTTGTTCATTCATCATTCATTTCATTCTATTTTATTTCATTTCAAGGTTTGATTACCAAAATGGAGTTTAACCAAGGTAAACCCCCATCCACCAAAAGTGTTTCCCCCCCTCTCTTTGTGTGTTGTAGATTTACATGTTGAAGAAAAGCTAAAGATCTCAAAGTTGCAAAATTGTAAAGTTCCATTTGTTGTCACCATTTTTTCATCTCACAGAAACTTAGATTCAAGATTTATTTCCAAATATCCTATTATGAAAACCAAGAATTTGGAAGTGCAAGCATAGGAGCAGAGAACCCAAAAATATATTTTGAGAATCCCTACACAAGACCCATTCACCATAGGGAGAATGAGTCCTCAGATAACTTTTGAAAACATCATTTTGTGAGAGGTACACAACATTTTTTTGTTCCAAATTTTCCAAAATATTTGTTGGTTCCCTCATTTTTATGTTTAATCTGCTAAATCCAAGTGATAGATTGAATTTTTTCATTTATTTTCTATTTTTAATCTTTCTCCCTGAAGTGTTGTTTGACCTATACCAACGTCCCTACAAAAAATGAAATTTGTAGATTCTTACCTTAATTTGATTTACCTAAGGGTTGTTAGTAAATTTGAGGTGCGGATCTCATTTTATAATTAATTAAGGAAGAAAAGGTCCCTAAGAGGTTTATCAATCCCATTTTGATCAACCCGCCTATTTTTTCTTCATTTCGATGAGAAATAGGGACCGAAAGGATTTTACTAGCATTCAATATGCAGTTATTACCTAGGTGTCTAAAATTGTTGTAGATCTAACAAAAAATTCTTGCTTTTTCATATATAATAGGTTGTGACCAATTTCCCAACATAGAATTAAGAGTTATCTTAGAAGGTAGAATAGAGTTCATGGCCACATTTACACACATTCTTGCAAAGACAAGGTGAGATTTTTGAAAAGTCACTTTATCAATTATAATAAATCTTCCAAAGGAATTCATAGTGATTTGGAATATATTGTAGTTCCAAAATTCCAGTGGAATTTCAAGCAAGTGAATCCAAGTAGGGGAAACAACCCCCAGATCTCTGGTAGCATCAAACCTTGACTTCTGTTTACATAGGGTAAGGAGATTTTTGAAGCTTTTGTCTAGGGACCAAGGGCCCCTCATAAGAGTCTTGACATCATCTTTTTTTGTAGAAAAATGAAACAAGAAGAGGTCATCAACCATTGCACTAGTATACATGCTACCTTCAAATTCGATTGATTAGAGTGTTGCAAGAGATTTCCCCTTGGTCTCCTTTTGTTGTGCAAAACAATTCTTGGGTTTGTGACATGACTTAACTGCCTCCTATAGATTTTGAATCTTGTATAAATACAAAAGTTGTATCAAGAATTAACAATTCAATCTTTTCATGTAACAAAAGCCACCTATGCAATAATTGGTATCAGAGCCAAGGTCACAGGTTCAAACCCCTCACTTGCAATGGGAGGAGATTGCTGCAATATTTATCCCTTGGTCTCCTTGTGTTGTCCAACACAACACTTGGGTTCATGAAATGGCTTAACCTCCTCCTATGGATCTTGGATCTTATATAAATATAGTGGTTGAATCAAGCATTATCAGGTCGATCTTTTGGTGCAATGACAACCACCCATGCAACATAGAGGTCTAGTTATGAACTTGGTCCACATTTGAATGAAAGGAAAGGAATTTGAATACCAAATAGTTTTCCATTTTGAGAAATATATCATTAAAAAGTTCTTATGGCATATCAATTACAAGTCCTTCACTCAAGATGAAAAGGTTGGGAATGAACCATGAGTGAGGACATGGATTGTAGCAACTAATAACCTTTTTAATGAAGGAGGTCGGACCTTCCATCTCGAGAAAAGAGGAAAAAGTATTATCATTTAGATTTTGAGTAGAGAGAGAAAGGTGGGGGAAACCCCCACCTATGCCCCCAATAGGGGGGCCATTAGGAGAAAATCCCACAATATAGATGAAGTAAGGAGGAAAGAGAAAGGACAAGAAAGCATGAGAATGAACTGGGAATGAAAAGAAGATAACTTCCAAAAATACACGACAATAACAACAAGATAGCGCATGGATAGAGGCATGTGAAACAACAACCCAAATAATAGTGAAGCACAACATGAACCATACCAGAAATTCAAAAAACTAGCTCCTACTTTTGCTTCCTGTAACATTGAATACAACAAATATTGTTTCACAATGATAATTTGATACTTTAATATTTTTTAATTTATAATAATTTAACTACTTGTTATATTTTTCATGTTGATCATCAAAGCTTGTTCCTCTCTGACAAGCTTATAGGAAATTCACTAAGTCAGGGACTAATTTTCATCTCATTGAATACTTCTAAGATTTTTATAGAAATTTGACTCTTCTTTGGGCTTTGGAAAAAAGGGTAGAAGCAAATGTAAACATAAAACATAAAATATGGTGATATGCCAAAACTTTTACAACATTTAAAACGTAATCATTCCTATGAGTGATAGAATTAGACACAAAAAGCCACAACCTTTCATTGTTGGAAAGAGAACCAACAATAAAGGCTAACAATAAGCATAGTTCAAAATTTCAAATGTTTCCGTAGGTAGTATTCATTAAGGTCTGATCAAACATAAAGATTTATAAGGGTGATAGAAAGACATTCAAAAATTGCAAAAATCTCACTCCTAATATAGCATAATATAAAAAAACAACAACCCTTTAGAAAAAATAGAGAATTCCACTGACATAATCCAGTTTTCACAAGTTATTATTCTAACATACAAGCATACAACATGGAAATCAGCCACTCAAACTATTCAAATTCATCTTGACACAATATTTCATTCAAAATGAAAGCATAAAGAAAGAAAGCTTGATAAAGGCCATACATGCACAGTCTCAAAGATTTCTTCTCAATAATTTTTGCTTTAAATATCAAATGAACTTTAAAATAGAGGTTGGATCCCAATCCGACAATATTTCAAGCTTTAAAAGATATAACATGCAAGAGAAAAATATCTCTATAGCTTTTAATCCTAAAAATAGTTCTATATCCTAAGAATTTACTAAAGAAACTTTTCCTCAGCAAAGGAAACTGAAACTTGGAATCCAACCCTTTCATTTGTCGCCACCTCTCTTTTATAGCTATAGCAAGAGGAAATTGTCATCACGACACAAAATTAATTAGTACCAAAATTTGGAATTTGATAGCACGTGATCTAATCATAGATCTATAGTTAGGTCACAACAACTTTTTCTCATCAATTCTCAACTGCCTCATTAATGCTATTAAGATACTTAGCAAAGAGAGAGGCCTGTAAATGATCAAATCCTAGAAAAAATCCTAGAAAGTGGTCCAATTGACCAATCACATCATCTAATGGCATCGACTCAAAGCTTCAATCCCAAAAACCAAGAAAGGAAAAAGGCCGACAAGCTCTAACAAACTCCCAAAAGATCACTCCATAAGAAGCACAATTTGCTCACAACAAAGAGGTGATGTGTCGAACAAGAAAAAAATTTTAAGCTCACAAATATAGCTCCTTGAGAAAATACCTAACAATTTGACACGTGTCCTAACTCTCTCCCAAAAGGATGGAAAAAAATGAAAGTTACACAACCACCATGTGGTGTATTGCAAACCATTTTGATAACTCTACTTGAGCACAAGCACATCCAAAATTGAAAACATTATACAAGATAAAAATCAAAATGATCAAGGAAAAAATGTTTCACAATTCTAGTGACTCACAAGGGGGTCTATGCTTGTGGAGGCATGAACCTAGGCCTCTAGTAATTCTTGGAGTTTAAGGAAAGTAGAATGTTGCACCTCCCAATCTACATCAGTCAGTTGAATGAGAGTGCGGATCTACCTATATGCTTGCTCTAGATCAAAAAATTCTTTGAAAGAAACAAATCCCCATCTAGAAGAAACCACTCCAAGGTGATAGCAGAGTTGAGAAATAGGAAAATTATCACACCCAATATCATCAATCATGGGCGTTGCACTAGAACTTGAGAGTTCTATAGAAGTTTGGACCTTGTGTCATATTGTGTCTGTGACCTGCTCAACTTTCAGCACATCTCCATCCAATGAAAGAAGAGTGGGAAGCCCAAAGTTGAGTAGGAGATAAAAATATTTCTTAATTTCATTGAACTACTTATTCAACATCATCTAAAACTCCTTAAACTTTGTTTCAACCTTGTGGCAATTGGTTATCTCATTTGCTTTGATGGAGGTGACCCTCTGATCAAGAATCCCCACACTATTTAGGGCCTTATTAGTGGCAACACACAACTTGGAAATAAATATTTACAATTCCACCACTCAGGGTGAGCATGTTTACATAAAGTGATTGGCCATTGGGAAAACCTTAACATTCAATTCTTCAACGTCTCTTAAGAATTGTAAAGTAGGTCCGAGAATGGAAACAACAACTGTGATCCACTCTTAATGCATGGATATTAGCTTCTTCATTATTGGGAGTGTTTTAGATCCTCATGCAATAGCTAACTCCTAGTTAAACTAAGCTTCTCTCACTCTTGTGCTTTCCTCCATTTGACTTCTGTCTCTAAGGACATTTTTTAGTTCTAAGCTCAACCTTCTAAAATATTGTTGACTCTTCTTCTTCCTCGTAGGCCTTCCAAAGTAGTCAAAAGTTTGAGATCAGACACCATCCAACTCTCTTTTCAGATATTACTAAGTGTGTTGGTTCTTTGCATTCATTTAGCACTTAGCAACCAACTCACCATTAAATTTTTCAATTTTAGCATGAAGTTGAACTTGTTCACTCTGAGCTTCTCCAAGCAACTTAGATGTTTCCCCTTGTTGACCTTGAATTTTCCTTACACAGGTCATCTCAATGTCTCTGGCTTGGATCTCATTCTCCGGCCTTCTCACTATTTCCTTCACATTTATCAACTCAACCTTGTGCTTCTTCACTTTTCTTCCCAACTCTCATAGTCTACACATACCACCTTCTAAGTGGCCTTAGCTAGGATCACCTTTTCATGCAGGCGAGTTTCATTCAAATCTAGGCCAATCGCATGGATGTCATATTCCTCCATCTACATTTTTCCTTTGGGCTTAGACATGAGAAACTTCATGGTAGTGATTAGTAGAGAGTTCTACTCATCATTGAAGCAAGCTTCAATCTTCTTGGTGGCGAGCAACTTGGTATTCTTTAACAATATTTTTTGTTTTCTAGTCTACTTGGCCTGCTTGGTAGCATTGAAATGGTCTTGGAGACTCTAAGGGACACTGATGGACTGTGTTGCAATGGAAGCACTAGGAGGGAGTCCAAAAAGGGTGACAAAAGGATAAATTTTACATGTATGACCATGTGGGGACACAAAGGGAGCGTTATCAAGGAAAGAGGTGAGATATCAAATTAAGATTGGGAAAGGGAAAGACCATTTGGGGTGAAAAGAGAAATATGTTGAAGGAGAGGTGCCTTTCCCAAAGTAAATGGGTGGGGAGTGAAGGGTAACATGGAAGTTTCAATTGTTTCAATCGGGGCCCTTGACAACGTGATTAAAGAATCAATAGTGGTTAAAGCAGACGATGCTCGTTCGATGCAAGGGGTAACTTTGGAAGATTTTTTAAAAGTGGTAGGGGGTGTATTAATGATTATCAGATCAAGGTCTGAGGATGGGGGATTCCTTTCCACTGGTGGAGGTATAGGAGTAACCAAAGATGCAGAAATAAGAAGAAGAGAGGGAGAAAAGTTACCTAGGCCATAGTAGTTAGAACATTTTCTAGGGAAGACTCTGCTTCTTCTTCTCCTTGGGTTGGTGCATTGGGTGCACTTATGGACTTTTCTTCTTTTTGCATGACTAAAACTGGTACATTTCAATCCTCTAATAGTCGATCCTTCTAAAACGTGGCCTTCGATGACCACATCGGACCCTCTTGTGGATCATAGGGTAAATTTTCCTTTACTTCAAGTACTGGGGGAGGACAGAGCTTGTGAGTCCCTTGGCCTCGAGTGTCTCCAATTATCAAATTCTTGAGGTTGAGAAGCCCGAAATGGAACTTGTTCCTCATCAATTTCATGGTTGGTCTATGGATTGTTGTTTTTTAGAGAGCCTCTTGATGAAAAATATCTTCAAGCTCCTCATCATGTGGCTTAAAGTTATTGAACTAGGCACCTAAGCATCTCATTTCCTATAGAAATCTCTAGAAGTCTACCTTTTTCCTTTCCGACCATCCTCTACACTCCAACTGTGTGTTGAGGGATTTTGCCACTGGGACATTCCTCTGATACTTCACTTTTGGCTCATAGAAACTCAACCATTTTGGTTGCTAGAATGGAATGCAAGCCAATTTTATGTATACCTTTGACCTTTCTTGAGTTGGATTCCTCCTCTCAAAATATTCTTGCATCTTGTGTTTCAAACTCAAGTGTTTTATCAGGTTATAGTCCCACTTGTCACAAATGAGAGATAAGCCTAAGGCCACTAGTAGATTTGTGATCTTTCCCTCATCCTTCTGCTTGTTCAATGTTACCAGACTATTAGAAAAATTGAGAGGGGAAGTGGATATATCTTTGTTTTATTTCTCCAACACCATAGATATTGTCAACAATGGTTTCCTAATGGCATGCCTTCAATGCAAAAACTCTATCCGTTACAAATCTGGCGAGTTGGAAAGGCTCCACGAAAAAACTATGAAATCTGATAAAAGTGAAATCCTTTCCCAAGAAATAATCCATCAGGGTCAACGGATATTCCATCCATTGTATGACCTCAAAAGAGAAATAGCCAGTAGGGCATGGCAACAAATCTTGAAGCACTAACCTTAGAAAATGATCTACAAACTAGTAATAATTCCCTGTATTTGAAAGCACATGGGTCCACACAAAAACTGGCTAGAGACAGCCCCTTACATCTAACTTAGACACTGGTATATTCCTATCCAATCACTCAGAATTATGATGCAAATCTAAATGAGCTAGGAAAGAAGAATACCTGAATTTAGGCTCAATAGTATAATTCTTCAGCTCTTCTAGCATGTTTTTGGCTATCACCTCAGCAAAATCATAGTACCTCTAGTTCTTATCCCTTTTGATTGCAAAATCAAGCCCAAACTGAAAAGGATTGACCTCCTCATCCTTATCAAGGCCAAAAACCTAGGCCAACATCAAGAAGATAGACTGTGTGTCCTTGAATTTCCTATGTGAAAAAAGGAAAGAGGAGATGACCTCTCTCTGGCTATTCCTTTGCTTTGTCCTCTTTTTTTTTTTCCCCAGCCATTTCTTCCCTGAAGATTTCCATCTATTCTTCATCAAATGTTCATCACCCCAAGTGGTAGGGATACACAACATATCTCGTATGGATCCAACAAGAATAAAGACTTTGATCTTGCAGCCCTCAATGGCTTTTGTCTTTTTGTTGAATCTTTTGGCATATGTGTCGACCAACTCTGGGCATGGATGTAAAATAGGCAGTATGAACTCTGTTAGACCACAAATACAAAGATGAAATTCAAAACCCTTTGATTTTCCATGCTCCACCATTCTTTGAAACACACCTTCCCTAAAAATTTTAGGGTTAGCTAATAACCTACGGTCAAAAAAATTGTCAACAAAATCCTACACTGCCTCTCTTGGGATGGATCTATTAGGCAACACCTTCTTACATAATTTGAATGGACACTCCTCAAGTGCTAGGGCATTAGTGAATGAGTTCCACCCAAAAAATATTAGCGTAACTAGGCCTTTTTCTTGAAATTATAGCTTTTCTACCAGAGGTTGACGGTTCCTCCATGACTATATGAGTGTAATTAATTTCCTTTCTTTTACATGTAGTTAAGACTACACCATTACTACTGGTTTATTAAATATTGCGATCGAGGTGATACATGTGGATTTGAGATCCATATCCCTTGGGAATGCCAAAAATTCCACAAGAATGGAATTAGTACATTCTCCCCTCCACCTCTTTTGTAAATAAACTCATTGCATTGAAAAGTGTGCATTTTTCTATGTGAAACATGCTGAAGTGATGTAAAGTACCCTTGAAAAGAATGACCATTAATTTTTCAGAGCTTAGCACATTAATCCATGTCTTTTGTCATTAGTAAGTTGGATGGTGTTGATTATGGCAAAGGACACATGTCAATAATCGACATACGAGAGCATTTACTCCCAATGCCCTAATTTATTTCTCAAGAAATTCTATCAGATTCTCTGTATGATTTATCTACCTTCCTCAATTTTTCTTTGATATTTTCTAGTTATTGTATGACCAAAAATGGAACTTTTGTTAGCTGAGTTTATCAGCTCATCTTTTCTATATATAGCTATGCCACCTTATGCAATATTCACTTGAAAATATAGTCTCTTAAGTTTAGCAATATTTCCATTGTCTCCCATTCTGGCACAATTCCCTATCCTCTTAGAATGTCTGCTGGCTTATGCACTCCAATTTGGCTCCTCCCATAGAGGCCACAACACTACTTTGTGGAAGAGGTCACTAGTGACCAAATTAAGCACTTGGTGAAGAAATGCGACCCCCTTTTCTTGGTTGCATTCAGGTGGGTAGTTTTCCAAGACTTCATTAATGATGAGAACCAGCTCTAGAGCAATTGCACCATCCTTTCCTACTCTGTGGCCTCGTTGCTTGACCTAAATGTGGCCAAACACATGATAATTGAATTATACCACCAAATGTTCGATAGTGCATTGATGGAAGGGCTTGGCAAGATAGTGCAAGTGGCTATCCCTAGCATTGGTATCCCAAGCAACATGGATCTTTGTAGGCACGTGGACTTTGGGATAGACGTACCCTAGTTGCCCTTCCTTTCTGACTTTTGCACCATGGAACTTGAGATGAATTGCTGCTCTTATCAACCATCGAACACCTATTTGCTATGGGAGTACGACATGGAGCATGTTATGGGGCTTGTTTGGAGGAAGCGCTTCAAATTTCTTGTGCAGAGTTGTAATGAATTGCCCTTGGGTTTGCATCATTTGGAGCTCATGTGTGGAGTGTGTTCATCCCCTTTTTTCACCCTAATAGAGAAGAAGAAGAAGAAGAAGAATAAGAACCCAACAATGAGCCCTTTTGGCTTCCTAGACAACGATTGGAGGCTTTTCTTTACTACTTTTTGCACGTTGCCTCCTTTTTGCATCTTTTGGATCTATAAATTTTTGGGTCTGTTCAAGAGAGCCTCATGTTTAAATCTAAGCCTTGGAATTTTTATTACATTGTAATTTTTCAATGAATATAATATAATACAATTTTTTTGCTTCTTTTATTTTATTCTTTAACGGCTTATTCTCAAAATTTAAAATGTATTTAAATTTTTTTTTACATATGTTACATAACTGATAATTTTTTTAAAGAACTATGTATTTTAATGGAATAACTTTAGATAAATACCGTTCACTAGTATATCTAAAGTGTTTCCTTCCATAACTTCAAGTGCATACACATTCTTTTCCTTGCATGCACTAATTTAGAAGGGTCCCTTCCATAGCGCTTCAAATTTTGTGTGTTGCCTTGGTTTTGTAGTACGTTCAGGGTATGTGCAGGATCATGATGGGCCAAAAAGTGGCAATATGATGAATATGTGGCTGACGATTTTTTTTTACCTAGAGTTGATGAAACAAAAAGGGTTTTTAAAGGATACTTTCAACTTTCTACCAATATAAATTATGCTTTATTTTGAATTTAATAAGTAATTATTGTTCATTTTCTATTCGAATTACGACTAAAGTCTTAATTGATAGGCTGATTGAAAAAAATCTATAGCTTTCAAACAGTATCAGATTTTTTGAATTCAAAACATGCATCACATTATATGTTTCACATACTATAGGATTTAAAAAAGAAAAATTGAATTTCATGAATTTTTGACGAAGTTAAGGTGGTCAAACATACGAGTTTTTATATTTTTTAAAAGTTGTAATAAAAAATTCATAATTAATTACTTACTTGGAAAAAAATTAGAAAAAAATATGCATCACATCATGACATGAGTCCTCTACTTATATCTAAAATCTTATAAAAAAATATTATCATTTTATTGTGGTTAGGGTAGTCAAACAGACACCTACATCTTATTTTTTCCTTGAAATTTAAGTACTACGCATTGAAATTTCAAATTTTCACCAACTATATTTTTATTTTTTTAAACAAACCTAGTACTTTAGAAACTACATTCAATTTTCTACAGATTCTATTCTTACATATTTTTGAAATAATATAGATAAATTATTCAAATTTTTATGTCAAGTTGCCTAACTTTGATTTTTTTGAATTTTTTGCCACTTAAGGGCCTATTTTTTCCATGATGATCCTACACATACCCTTCATATTACTTTAGCACTAGGATCCCCTCTTTGAAATCTGGGTTAGAGGTATTTTTATCGAACCATTTCATTACTATGTGTTGATGATTGATCATGGCTCCATAATCTTTTTCTCTATCTTCCTCCAATTTGAGGAGTTCTACGAACTTTACCTCCATTTCACCACTTTCTTCAATTTCTAGGGCTTTTAATACAATTGTAAGGCAAAGATTTCTATGGAAATGGGTAACACTACCTCTTTTCTATACACCAATTCATAAGGGGAGGTCTTCATAATTTTCTTTGAGTAATCTAGTCCACCCACAAAGCAACTCATAGATGCTTGTGCCAATCCCTTTATCGTTCTGACCCAATGCACTTGATTAACTTAATTAGGTTTATATTGGTTGACTCTACTAACCCATTTCCTTGTGGGTAGTAATTTGATGAAGTTTTAAGGAAAATCCCATCTCTAATAGAAAAATATGACATCCCTGATCAAACCAAAGCTCGGGCATTATCAGATATGATAGTCTTGGGCAGACCAAATCTTGGCTACTAGCTCTTCAAGAAAATTGACAATTTCCCTAGGTTTGTGGAATTTTTTAGGGCTACAACCTCCATCCACCTTGTGAAGTAGTCAGTTTCTATGAGGATCCAATTGTGTCCAACACTGGAAATAGGATTTATCATTCTAATAAAATCCAAACCCCATTGAGTAAAGGTTTCCTCGGTTACAATTGGGCTTAGGGGAAAAGTGGATTTCTTTCTTTTTCCAACAAAAAATTGGCACTAGGTACACTTTTCCACCAAATGATGTGCTTTGAAAAACATAGAGGGCCAATAATATCCTACTCACATTATCTTTAAAGCGATAGTCTTGGGGGAGAAATTTCCACCCTCAAGTCTATGATGAAATTCATTGAGAACTCTTTTTGCTTGTAGCTTGTCTAAATATCCAAGCAATACACCATCATAATTTCTCTTGAATAATATGTCACCCTCAATTAATACATACTTAGTGCCTTGCAATCTGTAGTATCACCTTTTATGGGATGGAAGGTTAGTTGGGTAGCACCCTTTTTGCATATACTGTGTTCGATCAACCACCCAAGATTCATTGGACTCAAACTGGTTCAAGTAGACCTAGTCGATCTCTTTTTCAGCTATGGGACTTGACTCTTGTGCAATGTACTCGCACAGTCCTCTTCCCTGAACTAGCATGGTTGGTCTAATTTCCACATCATATTCTAGGATCTTGGTGATCCAATTTTCCCTCTTTTCTATTATCTCACCTTCTGTGATATATTCCCGCACATTGGGATGTGCCACAAGAATAGTGATCTTATTGGCCGACACCAAGTGTTGAAACTTCTTTAAGCTTTTAACAATGGAAAATGCCTACTTTTCTACAAATTATACCTAGCTTCATAACCTTTAAGGGTCCTTATGAATGCAATAGGATGCTCTCCATTATCCTCCTTGCACTTCTAAGTGAGCACTGAAGCTATGCTATGTTGGCCACTGTACATATAGAGTAGAAAGTCTTTACAAAAATTAAGGTTAACCAATACCGAGGCTACAAAGATGGCTATCTTTATCTACTGAAAAGTTGCTTTACCTTTAGAGTTCCATTTGAAAATCAAGTTTTCTTAAGCATCAACATAATTGGTCTCGCAATACTTGCAAAATCTTATATGAATCTGCTAAGAAAATTGATCTTCCCCAGAAAAAATTGTATTCCCTTCTAGTTCACTAGCAAGGATAATTCTATTATAGATCTAACCCTTTTGGGGTCTATTGCTATTCCCTCCTTAGATACTAAAAAACAAAGTAACTTTCCTTGAGGTACTCTGAAAACACATTTTTTAGGATTTAAAGAAATCCTAAACTGTTGGAATTTCTAAAAAACCTTCTCTAGATGATTGAAGTGATCATCTTTTAACTTTGAAAATATTGTTAGGTCATCCAGATATATCAAGATAATAAGGTTGATCAATCCCTTGAACTCAATATCCATTGCTCATTGAAAAGTTGCACTAGCATTTGAAAGTTGGAATGAAATTTTTGAGTATGCGAATGTTTCTTTACATATATTTGGTTATAGCCTGAGAAACCATCCGTCAATGAAAACATCTTTGATCTTACCACAGTCTGTAGCATCAACTCCATCAACGACAATGGGTAATGGTCTTTTAGCGAGGCTTTATTCAAATATTAGAAATTGACACAAATCCTAATATCTCCATTGTTTTCTTAGACTGGTACCAGATTTGACACCTAGGTGGAATGTTTGATCAGATATATGATTCTTAACTCAACCAATTTGGTGAGTTCATGTGCTATCAATGCCTCAACCTTCAGATTGACTGGACTTTGCTTTTTTGGGATGGGTTTGGATCCTTCTTCCAAGTCAATGGTATGTTGAATTATTCATGGGTCATACCCTCTAAGATCATCATAGGTCTAGGCAATAACTCTATCATATTTGAAAAATAGATCCTTTCATTCTTTTCTTGTCCTTGTGAGGAACTTCCCTTCTAACTCTCAACTTTTTGTTGCTTCTGACATCAATCTCTTCATAGTCCCTAGCATTGGTAGTGAACCTTTTCTTGTTGTTCCTCACATATTCACAATCAAAGATATTCTCAAGGGAAATTAATCCTTGAGCAAGCTTATTCCCTTTTAACTGGATGACCTGTTCTTCAGGAAATTCTGCTTTTGGTGGTGAATAGTTAGAAATCATTCCTTCTTTCTATATGGAGGAAAAAATATGAATGTCATCATCAAAAACTTTCTATTTTTTATCATTATTAGGAATTGAGGTTTGGATGATGACTTGTACTGCATTCTACTTGGTTGAATCAGAAATTGGTTCAAATTGTGAATTGACAAAAGCCATCTGATCAACAACAAGTCATTTTGAGATCATGGAATAACTTGTATTTTGAAGGCTTCAAAGCTCTCAATTATGTCCCAAATCTAGTGTCTATATGACTTCATCCTCATTTTTTTGCAATTGCTTTCCCACAGACCTAGCTTACCACTAAATTCGAATCTCTGAAAGCTTGTAATCTCTTCACAACCATTCATTCTACAAGGATTAGACCATGGACCAAGGCCTCATATTCAATGTCATTTTTCGAGCATGAGAACCAAAAATGGTAAGATTTGAGCATCTCTGATCCTATCAGATATACTAGTCAGACACCCACTCTAAAGCCAACTTTACATTTGGTGCCTTCAAAATACAGGGTCCATAGACAATTATCACCTAGATAATCATATTCCTCTCGATCCTTCATTAATTTCAGAAAGACCAAATCATTGTCAGAAATCACATAAGTGCCTAGCCCTATTGCATGAAAGTTGTCGAATGGATTGGAGTCGATGAATTGGTTGAGTAACACCTATTCTTCAGGAGTTTGATCACTTGTATCTTCTTCATCTTTCAACATTTCTACATAATATCTATCTTGCAGAGAGATGGAGGTATGCGTTGCTTCAAAGCATAGGACTGCATTGTCCACAATATGTTCGAGATGCAAAGATTAAGACCAAATCTTCATCTTTTCCCTATGCTTGGTTATCAATATTATGTGGGACCAATCAAGTGCTAAGTAGCCACTAAGCTTTGTAGTGAAATCTTTTGAAATACACATTCCAAATACTGGGAAAATGTCTATCACTACTATTTCTTGTGTGATTGTTGGGCTTGGACATTAGAAGAGGGTCAAATATAGATCTTTTATCGGACCAATGGTCAAAAATTTCTTCCCATCTAGTTGCATGATTCCTTTCTCAAGGGGCTCATACTTAAGTTTCAAGGCATCAACCACTTGTTTTGGCATGACAGTTGTGCTAACCCCTAAAGTAATCGTATTATTGTGCAAAATCTTATCTCCCACAATAAGTGTTAAAAATAAAGGTGTGGGCTTTGGATTGCTTACCTCTTTCTCTTTTGCATTTCCCACATTGTTTGCATAAGCTGCTACTTTCAGAGCTTGAGGGGATGACATGGATCCCTTGTCTCCACTTTGGCTACACAACTGTGTTGCATCCATCTACGACATTTGTTCTTCTTTCTTTAATGCTTCCAAAAGAATTTTTTTTTTTTGGAAATAGATATAATGTCCCACAAAGATACATTGGTAGGAAACTTCTTCAATTGTTCCACCACATTGAGCATTTTGACTGGTTGGTTCTTAGGCTTTAGCGGTGGTATTTCTCTTGTCTTTAGAAGAAAATATTCCATTGTGACTGGGCTTGGTTCCTTGTTCAACTCCTTCTCTAACAATGGTGGATTATGCGGCTGCAGAATAGGTTGGATGTTGGGTAATGGAGCCTAATTTCTTCCAGCGATGGTTGATGTGGCTGAGGATGTGGCAGAGCTTGTTGCATGTATTCTCCCGTGAGCCTTCTTTTGGAACTCATGTTTTAATTTGACTATACTTGTGGGGCACTAGTTGTTGGAGCTTCATTCATGAACACTGCATCTTCCTCTTCCATCCATTAAAATAACACTTGGTCACACACAATATCCAACTCTTGCTCCAAGGACATTGCTTGAATTTGGGCTTTGAAATGAGCATTTTCCATTTGGGAGGTCTCATATTCATTCGCATTCGGCAACATGCCTTTGCTTCTTTGTTCCACTATCTTCTGTTGCATATTCCCCCTTGGAAATTTTTGGGGCATATGACTATTGCTACATGGGAAGCACCATGCATTCTCATCTTCCACCAATTTTTTTTGTCCTAGAATTAACTCTTTACTCAAGCTATCTTTGACCATCTATAGTGGCATGGTGACTGAAATTATCTGGTTTGCTGACATTTGTTGACCTCCTCCTTTGGAGGATCCTTGGTATGGATTCTACTGATAAGATGGCTTTCCTCTTTCATAGGCTTGCGTGGTCTACTTTAGAGGCATTGCTTTCTCTCGTTTGATAATGATCAACTTCTTAGCTAAATTCCACATGAGAATCTTCATGTCATTGATGTCCACTATGATTGAGGAAGAGATTGATGTGCTTGTTTCGGTAGTGGGATACACGTACATAGACTATGCCATATTCAATGTTAATTATGTTGCAAAAGTGCTTGGAGTAGCTTCTTTTGGAAGAGCACTAGAAATTTCTATAAATACACGCATTAGAGGTCATGGAAAAAGCTTCCCGTCATCAATTAAACTATTTTTCACATGTGTAGTGAACTCATATGTGTCAAGTAACATATCCCCTCCCATGGAATTATCATTATTGTGATATCCAAATTGAGAGCCTTCAGATAGAACATGAATGTCATTGTGGCTTGGGGTCGAGCACTCATAGGGCTCCTTTGTCAAGTCTTGTGAAACATGATGTTGAAATCGCTCATGGCCTGTTACAAAGCTCTCTTGATGGTGATTAGTTGTTGTAGTAATGAAGAACAATCTCCTCTTTGTGAGAAGCATTCGAACAACCTTTCTCCAAGCTGATCTAAGGAGATGATAGAGCATGAGGCCAAAGATCGATACCAATCTTGGGACTTTCCTTTGAAAGAGGTAGCTAACAACCTCAAGGCGGTGTTCTCCTCCACTATATTATGTACCCTACATACCTCTGCTATATCTTGAAGATGTTCAAAAGGTATTTTTAAATCTTCTCCATAGAATTTTGGGATAGCCTTGAGGGCATTAGCGAGTATGGAAGGCCATACATCTGGGGGTGTGGGTGGTCATAGCAGACTACCACTATCCCTGGTTATGAAATTTCTAGGAGAAGGGAGAGGTACATGAACCATAGAGAAAAGATTCCTATGAATCAAGTATACATGTATTCTGGTTTGGAAGGTTGAGCCTTTGGGTGGAGTAGATAAGGCTTTGGATATTGGGCTCTTTCTTCTTACTCTACTGCTCCTTACAAGTGATATAAAACTTGTAAGTCTTCTTCTCCTAGGTACCAAGGTAGGTAACTGAGAGTACTGGAAATGGCCACTTGAAGATGGTCTTGTCTAGAATTTGGGCATGAAACTTCTAGTTTCCTTCCTTAGCTTGATTTAAGAAATATTTCTAACTTCTAATTAGGTATTTTGAAAACTTTGGGTCCCACCAGGCATGCCAAAAAAAGAATTGTTTATCATCAAATCTTGCACCTCTCTGACAGTCTTATGGGAAATTCAGTGAGTGGGCCACCGATTTGTGCTTCACTGAATACCTCTGGGATTTTTATAGAAATCCAAATCTTCTTTGGGATTTGGAGAAAAGGGTAGAAGGAAATGTAAACATAAAACATAAAAATGGTGATGTGCCAATGTTTTTACAAAATTTCAAACCCAATAATTCCTATGAGTGATAAAATTAGACATAGAACACCACAACCCTTCATTGTTGGAAAGAGAATGAACAACAAAGGCTTACAACAAGCATAGTGTAGATGTTTTAATCTTTCTACAGGTAGTGTTCATTAAGATCCGATCAAACATAAATATTTCTAAGTGTGATAGAAAGACATTCAAAAATTGCATAAACTCTCTCGTAATACACCATAATATAACAAAACAACAACCCTTTAGAAAAATAGAGAAGTCAATAGACATAATCCAGCTTTCACAAGTTATTATTCTACCATGCAAGCATACATGAAAATTGGCCACTCAAACTATTCAAATTCAACTTGACATAGTGTTTCATTTAGAACAAAAGTGTAAAGAAAGAAAGCTTGATAAAGGTCATGCATGCATAGTCTCAAAGATTTCTTCTCAATAATTTATGCTTTAAATATCAAATGAACTTGAAAACTGAGGTTGAATACCAATCTGACAATAGTTTGAGCTTTAAAAGATATAACATGCAAGAGAAAAGAAGTTCTACAACTTTTACTCCTGAAAATAGCTCTATATCCTAAGAAAACTAAATAAAATTTTCCTCAACAAAGGAAACTAAAACTTGTAATCCAACCCTTTCAACTATTGTCACCTGTCTTTTATAGCTACAGAAAGAGGAAATCATTGCCACAACACAAAATTAATTAATGCTAGATGTTGGAATTTGATAGCACATGATCTAATTGTAGATCTTTAGTTAGGTCACAACAATATTTTCTCATCAATTTTCAACTATTGCATTAATGCTCTTAAGATATTTAGCAAAAATAGAGGTCTGTAAACGATCAAATCCTAGAAAACAGCTTGGAAAAATTTTCAATTGACCAACCACATCATCTAATGCCATCAACTCAAAGCTTCCATACTAAAAACCAAGAAAAGAAAAATGCCAGCAAGCTCCAACAAATTTCCAAAAGATATCACTTCATAAGAAGCGCAATCTGCTCGCATCAAAGAGGTGACATGTTGAACAAGTGGAAACTTTCAAGCTCATTAATATAGCTCCTTGAGAAATTCTCTGATGAGTTCACACATGTCCCGAATCTCTCCCTAAAGGAAGGTGAAAAATGAAATTTGTGTAGCCACCACGTCGTGTATTGTGCACCTTTCTGATAACTCTACTTCAGCACGAGCACATTTGAAACTGAAAACATTATACAAGCCAAAAATCAAAATGATCAAGGAAAAAATGTTTCACATTTCCTAATTGGATTTATTGTTGCATTTTGATCTAATCTTTTTTCTTCATATAGATTATTTTCTTCATTTTGATACTTTTCATCTATGAATTATTTTCTTAACATTGATCTTTCTTCTTGGCATAGATGTGTTGGTTCATTTTCATCTTTTATCTCATGTGAACAGTTAATTAACTAAGAAATTGTTCTAGTTACCCAACATGTGTTGATGCTTATTGATTTCTTTTTAAAAAAAATCATGATCCCTTAGTAGGATGTTATCATAGATTATAGTGATATCTTGATCCTTTTAAAGTAAATCTAATGAAATGAAATCATATTATTTCCAAGCAATAGGATCAAGGTATTGAGGTTCATCCTAAGCCCTTAGCTACTACATTTTTAAACACATGGATAGGCTTAATGATTTCATGTTCACGAAGTATAAGACCCTTTCTTCATTTCTACTTTTTACATATATTTTTAGCTATAAGATACTGACTATTTTTTCTACAACATGCTAAATTTTCATCATAAAGCAACCAATCATTTGTGCCTTTAAAATTTTTATCTATGAGGAAATCATGTTAAATAAAAGTAGTTGATCTATATTACATTTGAATTTTTTCTTTCTTCTAAATTATGCTAGGCCTACCATGAGATAGAGGAGAAAAAAGAATCCCTAGATGAATGCCATCTAGGATGGCATATCTCTACAATATTTATCAATGATTTTCATATGGGTTTTAGGATGAAGATTGGTGAATGTGGATGCAACACTATTTAGATCTATGTAGGATAATATTGTTCAATTCAAGTGTTGGAGATATTAAATGGTGAGGCAATGATTTGTTTTCTATTAGATCCCTTTGAACATTTTTTAATATTAAAAATAGTTTAATGTGTTTAAGGAAAATTGAAGGAATGACTTTCATGGCATGGATCTAGGGAAACCCATAAGAATAGAGACAAGAGACATGGAGAGAAAATGAGAGAAAGGGATGAGAGATAAACAAAAATAGAAAAGAGATTTAATTTTGATCATTCAAATAAAATAGATATGAGAGATATAAATGAATAAAAAAATAGAGAAGGAAAACAAACTTTTAATCAATAAATATAAATAGAGAGAGAGAAATAGAGATAAAGAAAAAAAGGACACAAACTTTTGATCAATCATTTCAGCCAATTTTCCAAATACACCACGTCCATAGATACGACATTTGAACGGCAATATATAACGGGTAACCCTAATTAGAATATTTACGTGAAGTAAGGATTGACCATCGATTCTAGTCCCTTTGATAACCCCCGGTTTTTTCGGCAGCGAGTTCTTTCCCCTAGAAAATATCCAAAAATCCGCCTATACTTTGACAGTTACCACAGCTTCGTCCATTACTATTATTTTTCGTGGGCTCCTTTACATCAGAAGGAGAAGATTTATGTGCCTCTGAATCGACAATATTGATAGAAATCGAACATTGTTCTCTTATCACTAAATAGACTTCATTTTCGAAATGTTAAAGAGTCACGTCGATGTAAAAAAAACAAATATCAAGCTGTTACAGACTGCAGTACGAGGCCGCTGGAAATCATTTTCTAAATGAATGATTTCCTGACACATGTTTAAGAGAGCAGATGGGAGATAACCCTCACAGTGCACCCGCCTGCACTCTACGAATAGACAACAGCAGTGAAGTTCCGAGTCTTGTGATCTACGAAACAAGACATATAATTTCAATCATTATCATGTTAGAGACCACCGCCTTCTCCAATCTTCCCTGTAAATGCTGTCATGTCGTTGATGTCATTGCTGGCGTTGCAAGAAAATCACATCAATCAAAAGCAAATGAGAAAAAGCTGAGCAACTGATAGGTTCCGGCAACTTGTTTCTCTGGGGACCATATTTGCAGAAAAAATCAGATTCGTATTTTATGAATTGTATGAGAAACGCTTTGTCCTTTTGGCCCCACTATACCTTATAATGAAAATTGACCTCATTAACCTTCTTAAAACGATAGAAAATGATATGGAAGTGCCATGTTTACTCTGCAGTATAAAAGTGAATTGCAACAAAAGATAAAAAGAGTTCTTATAACTTGGGAAGATAATTATAACTGGCCGTTCCATTGACTATACGGGATTGGCCCAAAGTTGAACCATATGAATTTTGTTGGAGAGCAAGTTATATCAACAAGTAGATCCATCTTCCTTTTATATGAATGTGTTTTTTTCATAGCTGAAAATTAATGTTCATATAAAATGTATTTATTTTTATCAAATATATATATATGATTATTATGGATGCATTTATGTTAAATATGATTAGTTTTAAAAAGTTGAAATATCAATTTTAAATAAATGTGAGCTATCAACATTAGAAGTCTGTAGAACACAGTTAGTTCATACATGTTATAATAAAATTTAGGTCATGGGTCAAAATCATGATTTATTTGTATAATTGAATGTTGAAAAACATAATTATTTTTTAACAATGGTTGAAAAATATTTTCCTAACTAATGTACTAGACATGAATGATTATTTGATGGACACAAATATGTTTTTCTATGAAAAATATAATTTTATTCAATATAATTTATTTTCAAATAATATTATTGAAACAATAGGAAATATGATGTGGGCACTCTAGCTTGAGGAGATAGTGTTCCTATTTCACACTCAAGTTTCACTCAAGGAAAACCTAGAGATCTCAATCTAATGTATGCAAATGGTAATGAGAACTATAATAGGGTTGTCCTAGGGTCTTATTATAAACTAAAGAGGGGTTCACCACCAAGCTAGGGCTTGGAAAGACTAATGAAAAGCAAGACCTAATGCTAAAACCTAATGCAATGAAAACTCTAATAAATGAGCTAGAAAGGAGTACAAAACTAAACAACAAACTGGAAAATATAGAAGTTCACCTAGAAATATGAGGGAGCCTAGAAACAACTCTAAAATGCTACTGTTAGGGCACATTGGGACTCAAACACTAGTTTGGGTGTATCAGTCCCATACTAGGGTTTCTTACTTGGAACAAGTTTCTGACAGTGTAGATTAAGGATCTACAATAATTTGGAAATTTTCCTATAGTGGGGCTTATATGCCACTTCTTGTGTATCAATCCCATTATGTTCTTTTCGGAATTAAAAGTCCAGATCTATACTCCAATCTCTACTCTTCCTTCCCAAACTAATTTCTAAACCCAAACTTGTAAAAAGAAATGAGAAAAAAATATAGAGTTGATTTTCTTATGGGGATTTTCCTAGTCAAACCTCTAGTTTGGTAATTAAACCTTGATAGAAATAATGAATCTTGAATGAAAATGTGAAAATAAACCCTAACATTAAGTGTGTCTAAGATTACTAGGAAAATTGAAATGCAATGCAACCCTATTTTATTATGCAAGAATAAAAAATAGACATGACTCGCTCGTTTGAGAGATTCCTAATCACCCAAATGAGCCCTAATAATGTATGTATCTTTCATAGGCTGAAAGTAGAGTGATAATGAAGGATGGAATTATTTATGAAACAAGTCATTAAGCTTGGCTCAGTGGCTAGTTGCATCTCCCCAACCTGGAATCCATCATGATTCACCATAGATAACCATAATCAACCCTTGAAAATGCTAAATCTTGGATGAAAGTGAGCTTGAAGACCTACAAAAGTATAATAATGCTACACCAAGGCTTCAACATTGTTGATTACTTGTCCTTGAATTCTCTTGTGAAAAATGCTTGAAACTTCTTGAATGCTTGGATCTTCAAAATTGCTCTTCTAGATTGTTGCTTAGATGAAAAATGACTTTAGAAGCTTGTTTATATAGGAAACACTCCTAATTTACTGTTATTTAGATCTCAAAATCTGACATCAACCAAAAAAATGAATTAAGAACTGGAATTTCCTCCTCAAACCCTAAAAAAGGGCCCAAATGGGACTCATATGCCACTTGTGGCATATGGGTCCCACCTAGGGGGACTCATATGCCCAAGGTGGCATATGATTCCCACCCTAGATTTTGTCTAGTTTTCAATTGAAATAAGCCTTGAGATCCAACATAAAGGGTCTTAGGGGCCTATTAATGATGATTTAAAAAGGTATTTAAATCAAGGGTGCTAATATAGGTCAAAATTAAGCAAGAAATTGCACTTTCAAAGAAGGGAGTACAATTTCCTTTGCCACATTTAGGCCCCACTTTAGGGCCAATATTACTCTTCATGCATACACAAGCTAAAGGAATATGAACATCACACTTCATTTCATAAACGAATACTCATAATGCGAGATAATGAAGGCCCCACTTTATCTATCTGCAAAACCACAAGAATGGAAATCACATCTTGCAACACAAATTCATTAATCATCCAAAAATCCTCTTATCTAATTTCTTCTAGAAATCAAATTCAAGGGTAGATGTATACCCCCCTTTGATTCCACTTACTTAATGGAGGTGGAATCAAGGTAGCAGTCTAACCACATTAAGTTGGATGAGTCATATCATAGGGTATTTCCAAGTACCATACCACATAGTGATAGACATTTGATGAGAACAAGAGTGGAATCATGATTCCAATGCAACAAACAAAATTGAAAATGGCATTCGCTAGCCCCTAGTATGCTAGTTTGAATGAAAAAAACTCTTAATCGTAATATAGTAAAACCCTAATTTTAACATATATAAGAGTAAAAAGTGATGTAATTTATATTTATTTTGTCTTTTAATTTCTTGAAGTTTGACTTTGTTGAAGAGTAGGTGAAAATGTCAAGCTGACAAAAGTATAGGCCCCTAAGACTTAATACACTATGAGAGGAGGTAGAGTGAGCTGACCTTCAAGACTAGGTGAGATGACTTTTTTGTACCTTAGCTTTGTTTTTATGTATTTAATTTATACTTTAAACATGTCTAGGTTGATTTAGGACTCTAGAAGAAAAGTTCGCAAAATGTCCCTTTTTTCACAAAGTGTCCCCCTTTCTCGAAAAGTGTCCCCTTTTGTTGTGAAGTGTCCCACTTTTCTGCAAAGTGTCCCATTTCTTCGCAAAGTATTCCAAAAGGGAAATAAAGTGTCTAGCACCTTTAGAAAAGTACACTATAATAACTTTATCACACTTTTTGATTATTGATGTAACTATTTTCTATTTTAAAATGCTTATAGGACATATTTTTGCTCTTTTTTTGTTAGACACCATCCTGGTTGCAACAACGTCTTAGCGACAGACAACTTTGTCACATGTGAGACCTAGTCTCAACCTTATCAGAGATAGATCTATAGACATTGTAGACTATAGGTATCTACTAGGTGTACCTCATGCCTCAAATGAGGTACCATAATGTGATGTTGATGGTGTTAACTAAGAGATGGGATGTTAAAACTTGTATTTTTCACCTACTTACGAGTGAGATGACTATCACCATGGAGGATGTTCATTGAATCCTTTGGGTTCCTATCTATGGTGAGACCATACACTTTGTATGGGAGCGGTCATATTTATAGATGTGAGTTGATGTGGAATATGGCTTGGATGGATTGATTGGAGAGGAGATCATGGGGCCACACATTGAGCTATCATGGCTACTCTATGTGCAATCTTCACTCTTAAGGAAGATTGTGATTTTTACAATAGCACTAGTGCTCATCCCTAATGGCCAAGGAGCACACCTAGATGGAGGCCTAATCCACATGATAAGACAAATGGAGCACCACAGGATATTATACGCCTAGGGCCACAAAATATTAGCACATTTATATTATGATCTCAAGAGGTTTGCATATCATGAGGTGGACGGTATGGTGCATTGTACACTTCTATAGGTGTGGTGTTTGGAGCATATCACATGCACTAGACTTAAAGGATTCCCTTCAGTATCAACCATCGGGTACCCTTCTTTAGGTTTAGTTATCCACTGAGATGGGCACGGGAGTCTAAAGATATTTTATATTGGAGAGTCAGATTCAACCACCTTGATTAGGATGATATCATGTGGAGACCTTACTAGTTGATACCACAGTGGTTAGTTGAGACTTGGCAACTGAGGAGGATGCATAGAGATAGATTTCTACTGGGTAGACATGATTACATAGTATTACCATTCTACTATGATCATGTCGTGCGATAGTTTGGTTAGATTCAGGTATCACTAGTAGCATGACTCTTTTATAGGTGATCAATGTGGAGTTCCCAGAGGATAGGAGACACTAGAATTTTCACCTCTTATATTTTCATCAGAAGTGACTTTGATGACAGTGACCATGACATGCCCCCAATCTCCAACACTGATGATGTTTGTACTACAAATACATATGAAGAGTAGTGGATAGTAGCATGACTAGCTCCAATGTTTTCCATTGATTATTTGATAGGCTATGTAGGACTACTCCCAAATTAAAGGGATGAGGAGGATGATATAGCTGAGGATACAAGACTGAGGGGTGCCAACCTATTCAAATATTAGATAAATGAGGACTATGATGAGGCAACCAACCTTGATTATGAGGGAGAGGAGTCGATGAGTGAGAGAAATGACACAAAAAACAAGGGTCTAGTTTCCCATGAGTGGGAAGATCCATCTCCCATTCATGTTACCAGATCACAGTCAGCAGTCGGAACATGTACCAGCACCCATGAGCATGGAGAGGCTATCACATCCTCCATACCTCCTGCATAGGATGAGGTTGCTTTTGCTTAGCCAACTAGAGACCTAGGTGATGAAATTTTATTTATGATTATGCTTATGCTTTAAGGAATATGATTTTAATTTTCATATATATATATATATCATGATGTGTACTGATTAGATTTATAATTTCTATCTTGCAAGTGTTGTGAGAGATTTACAAGACCTTTATTGATAGGTCGCTATAGAGATGGTGCCCTCCATTCTGAGTGAGGCTACAAAATACATGCCCCCACCCATTGTGGAGTCGGACCAAGAGCTATTCGAGCCACATGTCAGACTAAGAGTAGCATACATGGGTGCTACCAGGTGTGCAGACCAAGCCAAGGCTACATATGAGGGGATTTGGTCATCTTGAGGTCTAGTGGAGGTTGAGAGACTCCATGTAGAGGTAGGTAAGCGACAGGTAGAGAGGGACCACCTAGTAGAAGAGCATCAAGAGTCTATTGAATGAGAAGATGGTCTAGAGTAATCTTTGGATGCTCTTATCAGTTCATGGTTAGGATTGCATATGACCATCTCTCGACAGACTCCATCTAGATAGATGTGATCACCAGATCTTGAGGGATCTAGTAGTGATAGGCTATGCTAACATTGTATTTTTTATGAAATGAACTTATCTATATATATATATGGTAATTTGATGTTTGATTATGCTTATGTGTTTTGAGTTAAATGGAAATGTGGTTTATCAAATAATCTTTGTAAGACTATGTAATAAATATCTCCATGATTTAACATTCTTCATGTGATCTAATTATAACTATTCTAGTTTCTTTTAGATACTACATTGGGATCAAGTATGTTATGCTAAATTAAATGCACCCATGATCTAATTGTAGAACATTAAATGCATATAAACATCTAATTTAGCACAAGATACAAGACTATCTTGAATAGTATGAGACCTAAAGTAGACACTTAAAAATTAAATTAAATAATTACTTTAGTATTCAAGACACACAAATGACTCTTTTTCAAGAATGAAGCAATGTAAGAGTACATAGAATATCATCAACTAACTCTAACACCACTACTCTATTAATCTCACTATTCAAGAAGATTAGATATAGTATTGACACAAATGCACAACATTGATAGGCTCCTTAAGAGGTGTATCATCCATTTTTGTTAATGTGTATGCTCTAGACCCATAACTTTCATTGACTTTGTAAGGTCCTAGCCAATTACGACTGAACTTTCCTTTTTCAGTTGGGGCAAAATTGGCGTTATGTTGATTCTCACATAACACCAAATTGCCTTTATTGAATGACCTAGGGATAAAATTTTCATGATAACTACATTGTCTTCTCCTAGAGTAAGCCTGAAGGTGCTCAAGAGCTTTAATTCAGTGTTCATCAAGCATTTCAAACTGATGTAATCATTGTTCTTTATAAGTATTATCATCAATAAGTTCATATAGAGCAATCCTTAACATAGGAATTTCGAACTCCAAGGACATTATTGCCCTAGTGCAATAGATGAGGTTATAAGGTGCAGTCCCCCTAGATAATCTAACATTCGTGTGATAGGTCCATAATGTATATGTTAGCTATGTGATCCTATCCTTATTATGTTTTCTAATAGTTTTCCTTAAGATTTGTTCAAGTTATCTATTAGTTGATTTAGATTAACCATTAGATTGCAAATAGTAGGGTGTTGAGAAAGGATGTTGAATGTTAAATTGTCTAAGAAATTATTCACATCATTATTCTTAAATGGTGTCCCATTTTCTAAGACTAACGTGGAAGGAAGTCTAAACCATGTAATAATGTGTTCCAATATGAAATGAAATATCACATTAGCGGTTGTTGAATGAAGGGGAGTTTCTTCCACCCATTTCATGATGTAGTATGTAATAGTGATTATGAATGTATGTCAAATGAAGGAAGGTGGTGGTATTTTTCCAATGAGATCCAAACCCCAAACCACAAAGGGCCAAATAGGAACTTGAGCATGAATTTCAGAGGTAGGAGCATGAATGAAATTTCTATGTTCTTTAGGAGCATGAATCAAATTGCTATGGATTTGTGACATGTTTTAACACATGCAAAACAATATTGTTCCATATGTCTCCAGTAGTATCCTATGTAGGTTAGTTTTTGGACTAATGTTCTTCCTCCAAAATAGCCTCCACAAGCACCTGCATGAGCTTGTTTAAGTGCTATGAGGATTTTAGATTGTTTAAGGAATATAAGTAAGAGACCATCAAACAACCTTCGATACAATACATCAGCAAGAATTATATATTTAGATGCAATTTTTCAAAGGAGGGCTCGAGTTCTCTTAGTTTTTGACTTAGAAAAGGTACCATCTTTTAAATAATTAAATATCAGAGAGTACCATTCAATCGAGTCTTCCATAGTGGTTGATAATACTTCTTCTATTTTATCTTCTATTGATGGTTTCATAATTGTATGCACAATAAATGTGAAGTCTTTTAAAGGATCTTGAGGAGATATAAAGGAAGCTAGACTCGCCAATGCATCCGCATGCCAAGTATCTTTTTGTGGGATATCATCAACAGTGTACAAATCAAACATGTCTAACAAAGTCATTGTAAGATCACTGTATTTCAATAATTTGCCATGCTTTTCTTGATATGTCATATTTATTCATACTCGGTAGTGTTATTTATACATAGGAAGTTTAAGTGATAAGACAAGGAAATAGGCTCTTGTGTGAGTGATATTATTATTATAACCCCCACAACAGAGCTAGTTCTACACTTAGATCCATTAAAATATAACTCCTATGTATTAGTTTCAATTGTCAACACATTGTCGTTAGGGAATGAATCATTATTAGGTAACGCTAAAGAAGAAGGAGCATCAGCTAGTTGGTCGGCCAAGGCTTGATATTTAATTTCTTTTTGCAAAAAAAAATTAAGGTTAAACTTAGTTAACAAGATCACCAACTTAGATAAGTGTCATGATAAATATGTTTTAGTGAAAAGATATCTTAAAGGATCAAATTTCATCATCACATGTATTTTGGCATTTAATAGGCAATGTCTCGGTTTACTTGTAGTGAATACTAGAGCCAAAAATTGTTTCTCTACTGTTGTGTATCATTTCTCATAATCAATCAGAGTTTGGCTAACATAGTGAACAGGATGTTCTTTACCATTTTCATCTTGTTGAGCCAACAATGGTGCAAGAGCATGGGACAATGTTGTTGTAAAAAGGATAAATGGTTTGTTTTGCATAGCATATTTTAAGATAGGTGGAGTGACAAGATAATATTTCAAACTACCAAAATTCTATTTTCAATCCTTATTCCAATTAGCATGAGCATCTCTCTTAAGCTAATGTGTAAATGGTAATTTTTGGTCAGCTAGGGATGCTACAAAATGATAGATAGCCCGAATTCTTCCTTGTAAGGTTTGTAATTGAGAAATTTTTCTAGGAGGTGGCATGTTAACTATAGAATCAATTTTATTTGTGTCAACCTTAATGCCTCTTTGAGATATGATAAAACCGAAAAAAAATTCACTATCTGCACCAAAGACACACTTTTTGAATTCAATATCATATAATATTTTTGCATTCACTCAAAGATCTTTTGAAGGATATTCACATTTTCTTGGTGAGTCAAAGATTTGGCTAGAATATCATAAACATAATCTTCCAAAATATTATGTATGTAATCATGGAATATCAATGTCATAGCTCATTGAAACGTTGCACTTGTACTCTTTAATCCAAAATGAATCAATACCCAATAGAATGTTCCCCAAGCTATGGTAAATGTTGTTTCATATTGATCTTGGTGATTGATAAAGATTTGATTGTATCTAAAGAATCCATCCATGAATGACAATAAAGAATGTATTGCAATCGAGTCCACTATCATGTCAATATTAGGAAGGGGAAAGTCACCTTTTAAAGATGTTGTTGAATACGTCAAATAATAAGGGGGGGTGAATCAAAATTATGCTAACAAAATTAATTATTAACCAACCAATTATCAATTTGCATCTAATTGCAATAGTAAATCAAAACATAAAAGAGATCATAACACATTGACACCAAGAATTTTACATGGAAAACATATAGTGGGAAAAACTAGGGTGATGATTAGCTTACAATATATTATAATTGGTCATATGATATTATAGGGCTCACTCCTAAGATGCAATTTCCTTGAAAGGCTCACAACCTAAATACAAAACATGTATTATAACCAAGATACAAAAAGAGGTATGAATCATTGCCAAGTACACCTACAAAGTGCAAAAATCAATTCTGGTTAAGCTATGAAAATACCTAAATTTTTCTATGGTTGTAGATATACAATCATTATTAGTCACATAACACTATTTCATTTGTCGTATCACTCAAATACCATATTCTATATCTATCTCTTCTTCTATCCATTATACACACATATATATACATAGTCATGTCTTCCTTCATCAATTAGGTTGACCTAATTGAATGTGAATAGACAAAATTCAAAATGACTTGTCGGCCTAGTTCAAAATTCTTTTTTGGCACAAAGAACAAAATGTGTCATCCATACATTAGGCCGGCTCAGACCTAATAAGGAACAAACAAATTAAAAATAGTTCTTAACCTTGTCGAACAAAAGGATACTGAACTTTTGTCACTTGGATTACATAGTTGGATCAACAAAGATGGCTAAAAGATCATTTATACTTATAACTAACACTCCCGAGAAACATATCAAAAAATCATAGAATTCCCTTTTACTCAGAGGATTTTTGGACTAAAATATTGGATTAGTATAGACACACATTTTACTTATCTAGTTACCAACTAATGTTGGCATCAATGATGACAAACCCGGTGGTCACCTTCTTCATTCTTCAAACAATCTCCCACTTTGTCATTGATGGCAACATGTGTAAAAAATGTGACATGCTGCAAAAAAAAATATTATACTCAACTCCCCATAACATATGTACATAACATACTTTATACATATTCTTCTCCTCTTTTCCTCTTCTCCCCCTTTGACATCAAGGAAAAAGGACCGAGAAAAGATAAAAAATTCAAATTAGGAACTGGGGCACCTTGTAACTCCTTGAGAATTCCTCCCCAAGTTGGATTTCTATCATCTTAAACTCCTTAATCCCTTGAAAGAGTTTTATGCAGAGATTCTAATTCTACTGGGCATTCTTCTACTTCTTCTAGAGTGGATGAAGAAATGTTCATCTTCTCAAGTTTTTTTGATTCAATCAATGCATTTGATATAGAGACATAGCTAGACATAACCAGGTCTCCAATCTAGGAATATCATCTCATAAAATCTTCTTTCTACCTCTGCAGGATGAAAAAATTTCTTTGAAGTTCTGCAACAAAAACCTACCTAACATAGTTTCTATCATTTGCAATCTTATAATCTCTAGAAGCATTTGTAAGTTGAGAATCAATTGAGTCCATTAAGTCCTTAATACCTCGAATGGTTTTTGGCTACTTCATACAGTAAAAATATAGTAGCTGGACTTCCTCATCACATTCTCTTACCTATTTCAAGGTTTGCAAGACTTTTCATGTGCAATTATACACTTGTCTTGCAGAAACAATAGTATTTTCTCTAGTAGGCTCAAATCCACTTATTTTGCAGTGTATACCTTGAGGATAGATGTGTACTCTTTGACAAAATCAACTATAAGCCTCAATTTTTCAATTAGAGCTAAAGATTTATTTGATGTAACATAGGGGTTTATCTGTTGTAAAGCTTTCATGGCTTCATTTATCAACTCATTTTCCTTTTCATATGACTCTATAACTTCTTGTGTGATAGAGGTGAGCAAAGTGCCACTTAGTTTTATGTTTTCACTTTGTGTAATCTTTGTCAAATCCACATAGCCTAGGTGTGATGTAAGTTTGACAAGTTGAGGTCGAAGCATAGGTTGAAATATAATTTTTCTTGAAAGAAGACATTTAAGGGTACTTCTAGATGATTCTTCAGATGGCTTTGAAGGTTCAAGGCCTTTGGAAATTTCTTCTTTGGTCTTCTTAGTTAGAATGGATTTCTTGTCTTCCTCTTTCTTCTTTTCTTCTTTTTCTTTTTCTTTTTCTTCTTCTTCTTCAGATGAATTTCTAGAGGACTTATCTATGTTTTCTTCCTCCCTTCTATCCTCACCATCCTTTTCATTATTATTCTTTTTTTCCTTACTCCCTTCACTTTCATCTTTTTTTTTCTATAATTTCTTGTTCCTGGTAGGTTCTTTATGTTCTCTCTTATCACCAGAATGATCTTTTTGATGATCATCAGACATTTTGCTAGTAGTCTCTTCTATGTCATTCAGAGGGGCAGGGGTCTTCAAAGCACCAAGTGTCTCATCAATAGTTTCTAAGAATGGATTATCCATTACTTCTGCAATAGTAGCATGTTCTTGTGCCTAAGTAGTGCTGGGCGAAGAACTAGTTCTTACCCCATAGCTCTTTTCTAATTTCTTGATTATATCCTAAGTTTCTTTGCTCACTTTTTCCATATAGTCATCTTCCTTAGTCATTAACATGTTAACTCTCTGCTTGATTCTAAATAATGTAGAACATTAATTTAGAAGATTTGCAGCTTCTATCTTTGAAAAAGTGGAACTCATGAATTTTAAGGATTCATTTCTCATATTTTCTTCAACATTTAAAGCCTCTTTCCTTTTAAGTACTAACTCTTTCCACACGTTTTTAGTAACTGTTAATTGTACTATATCCATATTTATATTACAAATAACTATGTACTAAATAAAAGCATTTATGATGGTTTCTTTCCCTTCATCATTAACCTTATCATATAGCTCAACAGTTGGAATAAGATAATTGTCAATCATATTGTTTATTAAGGCTCCAATAATTAATGGTGGATGATCACTTACTTGAACTATGGATTTTTCAATAGGGCTTGTAGGCTACTCTTCCAGTCTTTGGACGTTAACCTAAAAGGAGAGAGATAAACCCTACGCAAAGCAATCTAGGTGGTTCATTAAAATTAAGATGTATATGATGATATTATGGCTAAATTTAATGATCTAAGTTCATCTAATTAATAATATTGATTGATTAAGTATGCAAAACCTAAGAAATAAGTGATGTTTGAAAACACATTGTGTAATGCAACAATGAACTAGAAATGAATGTAAAGCTAAACAAAAATGAATGAAACTTGAAGTGTGCACCTGAAAGCTTGAAGGAGAGTGGAAATTGCTTATGAAACACTACTAATGTTGATTTTCAAGCCTGGAGGGACTCATTTTCCATTCTGGGTGAATTAGTCGCATTGTTGCCAAATTGAGCCAGGACTTGTTTCTGACAAAAGGGTATCAGAAAATGCAAGAAACACAAAACTGACCTAGAAGTAGGACTCATTTTCCACTCATGGTGAATGAGCTCACATTTGAATTTATAGATTTTAAAAAGAGCATTCTGGAGCTTCCGATATGTACTTTGACTTCCTATAGGTGTCTACTTTCGAAACTCTGATTTATGGGTTTGAAAATGAGTTTTTGTTGATATTTTGACTTGTTGAATCAAGGAAAGACTTGAGAAACCTTGAAACTTTATCCTCAATTATTTTTAAGCTTCCAAAAGTCCCCAATATGTAAACTCACAATGCAAGAGAGAGATATTGAATATTAGGGCATCGGGGTTTGCCTTGGTCAAACCCCTTCTAGGTAATTAAACCAAAATGATGAAAGAATGGAATGAAAAATGTGACAATGGAATTGATTACCTTTCCATGATGTTTGATCCTAAAATTCTATAGCAAAACATGAAGAATCTACTCTTGAAGGTCTGAGAATTGATGTCTTGGTGACTTGAAATGAAGAAACTCTAAGTTGCTTGACTTGAGATGGAAGATTAATGAATGAAAATAGAAAATAGATATGAAAATGAGTTAAAAGACTTGTATTTATAGGAAATTCATCTATTTTACTCGTTAATACCTCATCATAGGCCAACAAGAAGCAATATTAAACTCAAATTTTACTTTTTTTCCCACTCAAAGATCAAAATTGAGCCAAATGGGACTCATTCACCACACATGGAAAATGGGTCCCACCTAGATGGGACTGATTCACCATGCATGGTGAATGGGTCCCACAGGGGCCAATCTAATAGCTAGGAATCTAGGAGATAGGGAAATAAGGTCTAAATTGCAACCTTGTCGAGTATTTGATCAATTTAAGCCTTGGAATGCACAATATGGGTTAATATGGGACTATTAGTGATGATGTGAATGTCAAATAGGGCTTGGGACACATAAATCAATGTGAAAGTGTGATTAAATGTAGTTTACAACACTAAAATGAGGTCCACATACCGTAGGAAGGCACAAGAACCAATGTGAATGTGCAAGACACATTACAACACTAGTTTAACATTAGGTTTAAGTTATAAACCTACTAGATTGATGTAATAATGTTATTAAATACATTTTATAATGTTGAATTAGGGATGGATAGTTTCATTAAGTCTAGAAAAGCATGAAAGCATCTTACGACACCTTTACAAGATGTCATTAAAAGCATGTTATTCAATTTATAAGGGCCCAAGACCTAGTGTGGATACATAAAATGCCTCACACCACCCAAATCAAGGCCTTATTAAGTCCAATTTATCATGAATTAATCCCATGTCAAGCAAAGGGTACTTTTTTCTATGGCACATTACCAAAGGAGATTGAGGCATGTCCTCCATAGGATCATATGAGCCTTCTTCATTCTTCTTTACATGTACATTGATTCGGTAAGTATCTTCCTCTTCCTCTGACTCCTCATCCATAGAGATCTCAACTCTGGTTTTAGCTCCTTCACCAAAGGTTCTACCCTTTTTATTTATTTTCAACTGATGTTCTTCTTCTAAGCCAAGTTAAATTTCTTCCTCAATAGCATCACCAGAACTTCTTTTCTTATCAACCTTTTTCTTAACTCTTCTTCTTCCTAGAACATCAGATGGTGCAGCAGGGGGTATGTTATTCTTCTTAGATTCCCTGGTACTAGGATTGGTAGGGGATAAAACATCAATAGATGCATGATAAATTTGTTCTTTCCTCTTCCCTTTCGCAATATTATCACCACTAGGGCTGAAAAAATTGGAGATAGGTGTTGGTGTAGCATCAAAAGATAGTATTCCTAATTTTCTGGGTCCAAAGGCCTATTTAGCTAATTTGGCTTTCCTTTCATTAGGAGCCTCCTTTAGCTATTCTATATCATCCTTAGTGTATGTTTGGCCTTGGAAGAAATCTTCAACCTTCTTTCTTCTTTTAGATGCAGTAGCCTCCAAATGAATTTCAATAGATTTCTCCTCATATGTACCATGACTGGGTAGAGAGGGGTCCTTAGGATTGGCCAACAAAATCTCAATATAAATATCCACCATTTTTTCTTCACTCTCATATCCTAGAGGTTCAATCCATTGAATTCTAGGTTCTACAACCTCAATGATGCATTGTTTTGTAGACACAAGAAAGGTTATCTCCTTTTCATACTTCACCAAACTCCTTGGAACCTATTATCTTTCATGCATTTCATTCTCAAATATTGCAAAGAAAGTAATTAGGGCATTTTTTGTGCCATAAAATCTCCTAGACTATGAAGATGATCAAAAATATGATGAGTAACTAGTCTGGTGTTATCTCATATTATTCTTTTTCTTCCTGGTAACTCCCTTAGGAAATAGAATAGCAAACAAACAACTAAAGTGCAAAATTTAAAAACATGCTTCTTCGCCTTTGTCATACTTAGGTTCTCCATAAGTTGTAACCTAAGAAACTCATAGAGATGAAAATAGTTTCCATTCACCACCATTTCATAAGCAGTGTGAATTACTATTGTAGACACTAAATTTGCTCAATTAGTGAAATAGATTTTTCGCCCAATCATGATGGCAACATACTTGACACTAAGCTTTACAATAGAATTTGTATTTAAAGCTCATCCATCAAACTTAGCAACTGTTAGCCTTATGATTTCATCATTTTTCACTTCCTTTAGAACTAGAATGGTTACAGTATCAAAAAGACCAATTATAGCTTTAATTTCCTACTTGTTGATAACACCTGATTCATTTCCCAAAAAAAATTTCTATGAACCCTATTGAGCACCATTCTAATGAATTTCACCTCACTCTCATTGGAAAATTTTAGAAACTAGTTCCAAATGTTTAGCTTCATTGAAACTAGGCTTTCATATTCTGTCTTAAGGAGTAGGTCATCTCCAGTCAACCCACTGTCCCACAAATCCTTCAGCTCTTGGTGATTGAATTCTTCTAACTTCACATGAATGTATGTTCTTGGATCTTTGGTGGATAGCACATGGCTTGGAATGTGAAAGGACACACCCACGAGATCATTTTCATACACTTTCCATGAACATCTTCTAAATCTAGGTTGGGGTCTCTCAAAGACTTCCACAATAGTAGGAGTGGCCATATTCCAAAAAAAAACTTGAATAAGCTTAACAAAAGGTTCTTTCAACTTTAAAATCCATAAAATTTAGATAACAAAGAATACCTTTTCTACTTGTTTAGAACTGGGATTTTGATGTACGATGCTCTGAATTACCTTCAATCTCACTTCAGCTTGCACTACTTCTTTCAAATTGTGTAAATATGTTTTTCATTAGCTTAGTCTCTTGCTTTATTGCTTACAAATTTTTCCCTAATTCACATTTATTGATTTTCAACTTTAAAGTTGCCAACCACTCTGTGAAACACACTGTAAACTAATAAAATTTTCACAATTCTCTAGATTTTCTTGTTTTCTATAAGAAATTCTCCAAATCCTTCAAAATCATGACTCATATCACATATCCTTGTGTCAAAGCTTGAAACCTCATATATTAGGGGCTTTTTAGATTTTTATGTAACCGCTCCCCCTGAAACCATTACTAGATTTAGTTATTGGAAGAGGTATCTACACTAGATATAGATACAGGAGTATTTGATTGATCCTTTTTCTTAGGTTCTTCCCTTTTCCTCCAATTTTTTTCATTTCTTTCCTTACTTTGGTAGGATCTACTTTGTTCACCAACTTGTTCTTCTATTCTGGATCAAGTTTCTTCCCAATTTTTTTGCTACAAGAACAAACAACATATTCTTAATCAAACTGATTTGTATTCATCCTTTCTCTACATTGATTATCATTGCGTCCAAATATATTGAATGTGTAATAGTATCCCTAAAAATATTGAATCCTTGTACTAACATTAAACCTATTCATCATCATCAGACTATCTCCTACATTCGGTACCTCTATGTCCAAACTTTTTGCAAACATAACATTTTCCCATAAAGAATCCAACATTCTGACTCATTCTATTTTGGTTAATCCTACTTCTACATTTTTTTGCTCTATGATCAAATTTATTGCATGAGAAACAAAATCCATTAAAATATGGGTACCTTTGAGCATTAGGCTCTTAGATAGGAATCCTTTGGGTATTACTCCTTTGATTCTTGATTTCATGAGTATTTCCTTGAAATTTACTTTGATTGTCCACTTTGCTAGAAATAGGTTTTTTCTTTAAGCTTTGTTCTTCTACAAGTCCTAGACCAGCTTTATGCTTGGAAGGTTTTTGAGAAGTAATCAGCTGATTGATCAGGCCTTAGAGAGCTAGTTTTGAATCTTTCTTCATGAGATTTTTCTTTTACTAGATCACCTCTTAGGGTTACAAATTCTTGTTCAAGCTTTGTACATTAATCAATTTTATTTTGAATCTCAATTTTGTAACATTCCTCAATTCATTTCTTTTCTTCTACTTGCACCTTCAGTTTGGTGATGTCCTCATTAGCCTTTTTCATTTGATCAATGACTTCTCTATGCCTTTCCTTGAACTTTTTGATTTTCTCTCTTAGCTTCCTAATGCATTCATTTACTTCCTTCAGGTTCCCTTTCAAATTTTCCTTCTCAATCTTTGCTTTCTAATTCTTTAAGAGCAACATTGATTTCCTTAGATACAAAGTTTTCTTCTAGAGGAACAAGACAACTTTTGCTAGCCATGTATTGAAATTCTAAGACCTTCCTCAAGCTGTAAGACTTTTTTAGAGGAACATGGCTCCCATAAAAATTGTTGAATACACTAAATAATGAGAGGGAGGGTGAATCAGTATTTTGCTAACAAAATTAATTATTAACCATCCAATTATAAATTTGTATCTGCTACGCCCTTAATATTATTGTACATCAGGTTATGAATAGTCGGATTGTTGCTATCTTAACTCTCTATTAAGTCATATTATCATTAGTATATTGTTATTTAGTTGTTTAGGTCGGCCTAAGTCTTATATAGGTGTGTCTAAGTTGGCCTAGGTGATATCCTTGGCATAAATAGGTATATATAGGAGGTTGTGAGTCTTATTTCATCATCAAGTGTGAAGTGTGTTCTCATTAGAGATATTTGGAGGTTTTCCCCCTCAAAGTGGCTTGTTATTCTTAGTTATTATCTAGTATTTGCAGCATATTTCATATCATATTCTTCTATTGTGCAAGTTATTTCATAACAAGTGGTATCAGAGCATGATCTTGGCACCATAGAGGCAAGTTTTTTCTCAATTTTAGAGGTGATTTTTGGAAGAGCATATCTTTCAGATTTTGGTGAATTTTTTTCTGATTTTTAAAGGGTTTTTGAAGATAATATTAAAGAAGATACATTCTAGATTTCAGAATAATTGGAGCAGAATTAAGCAAATTATTGCAGAATTAGGGTTTCTACACTATTTTTTTGGAATCTACATATCTCGCACATCTTGTTGAATTGGAGTCTGATTTTTATTGGGTTTTTGAAGACATAATAAAGGAGATTACAATAAAAATTTGAGAGAATTTAAGTTTCATTTGTCTGATTTATTTCAACATTAGTGGTTTCCACCATGTAGGGGCCTGGAGCAAGGGGTAAGAAGAATGTCACTCCTGGGAAGTCTCCTAATAAGGAAGGTGAAACAATTGAGGATATTACTCATAATGAGGAAATAAATAAGGTCAAGGAATACATTTCGTCAATTAAGATGGATATGTGTGACCTAAGAGGAGATATATCGGGCATACGAAACATGTTAAGCACCTACAGGGCTAAATCCAGAAAGGAGTTCTCAAGCAGCCAAGGTGAAAATTCTAGGTCAGCTACTACTGACACAAGCTTTAGTACTCCTATGGGATCTAGGAATTTATTTCCAAAGGTGGATATGTGGGATGGTGGGATCCTCTATGGGATAAAACAAATGGAGAATTTTTTTGAAGTACCTTCTTCCCAAATGGACAAAAAGGTCATGATGGCTTTGCACTCATGAAATGCTCACCATGGTAGAATTTTACGGAGGAACTCCAAGCACAATATAGTAATAATAGACAACTTCTTCAGCTAGTTTGCTAAACTTCAACAAACAGGATCAGTTAAGGATTACCTTCAGAAATTTCAAAATCTATCCTTAAGAGTGGATAAAATTCTGAGAGGAAAACTTGAATGAATTTATTCTTGGGTGGTCTCAAAGGATCACATTCAACATGAGGTATGCATGTTTATTATAGTTCCATAAATGAGTCTTTTATCTTAGCAGCTGCATAGAGGAGAGTATTTGATTCCTAAACAGGGGCTAATGTGACAGAGAAAGGATATTCAACACAACCTACTAAGTTGACTCCACAACAAATTGAGGAGAAAGAGAAAAGGCTTGTGTTTCAATTGTGATATGTGAAATCTGAGTCAAGGACAAAATGTAGTGAAAAGAGAGTGAGCTTCTATATTGAAGGTCCCAGAGAGGAAGAAGGAGGAACCCATACTAGAAGATGAAGGGGAGTCAAATGAGAATCACCTTGATTCTCAACCAATCATTTCTTGTCATGCCTCGGGTTTAAATCCCACAAACTCTTAAAAGGTGGTGGGGTTCCCTAAAGAAACTTGATAACAGTGTTGATCGTCAAGTAGTACTCATCGACCAAAAGTTAGCTACTCACATCTAAATTGTTTCATATATCCAACTCAGGAGTTTCAATTTTTGATTGTAGATGGTAGTTAGTTGTTAAGGGAAGTTTCATAGCATTAAATTATCCATGGAAGATTATCAACTTGATACCCCAATGTATGTGATATCCATGGGTGCATAGATATTGTTTTGGGATTACAATGGCTTACTACATTAGGAACAATTGGATGAACTTCCAAGAACTATTCATGAGATTTCAATCAAAGGAAGGCTAGTAGAGCTAAGGGGGTTGAAGGAAAAATCTCCACAAATGGTAAGCTCTCATCAAATGAAAAATTTTCTTAAGAAAGGAGTGGATGGATTTGTGGCCCAACTATGTTCATTAGAAGTCTCTCAATCTAATACTCCTACTCATCTAGATTTGCAAGCTATAATTGATCGTCACTCAGTTGTTCTTGGAGATATTCCTAAAGGAATTCCTCCTAAGAGGGATCATGATCATGCCATACAGCTAGTCCCAGGGATCCAACCACTAAACATCAAGCCTTATAGGTATCCACACATACAAAAGAGTGAGATAGAAAAGATTGTTGAAGAGATGCTAGATGTAGGAATCATCAGGCATAGCCAAAGTGCTTACTCCTCGCCTATGGTGATGGTATGTAAGAAAGATGATACTTGGTGCATGTGTAAAAATTATAGAGTGCTCAACATGTACACCATTAAAGATAAGTTTCCAATTCCAGTCATTGATGATTTGCTAGATGAATTAAATGGAGCTATGTTTTTTACCAAGTTAGATCTTAGATCTGGTTGTCACCAAATTTGAATTAAGGAGGAAGATATTTGTAAGACAACATTTCAGACTCATGAAGGTCATTCTGAAATTTTGGTGATGCCATTTGGTCTTACCAATGCACCATCTACATTGCAAAGTTTGATGAATTCCATTTTTAAGAAGTTCTTGAGAAAGTTTGTGTTAGTATTCTTTGATGATATATTAATTTATAGCAAGACTTGGGAAGAAAATTTGCAACATGTGGACCAAGCATTACAAATACTTGAAGATCATAAACTCTATGGCCATCCAAGTGTGCTTTTGGTCTTACAGAGGTGAAGTATTTGGGACACATAGTTTCACATGAAGGAGTAAAGGTGGACCCTAACAAAATTAAGGCTATCATGGAATGGCCTATTCCAAAAACCATTAAGAAACTGAGAGGATTCTTGGGATTGATAGGGTACTATAGAAGATTTGTGAACAATTATGGTAGTATAGCAGCACCTCTCACCACTCTATTGAAGAAGGATTCTTTTCATTGGAGTGAGTCTGGAAATACAACATTTGAGAGATTGAAGGAGGCTATGTGTACAACTCTAGTACTTGCCACTCCTAACTTTACCAAGGAATTCATTGTGGAATCTGATGCTTCTAGAAATGGGATAGGAGTTGTGCTCATGCAAGAAGGTCGACCAATTGCTTTTCAGAGTCGTCAATTAAAAGGTAAGAATCAACTAAAACCTATTTATGAGAAGGAAATGCTAGCAATACTCCATGTAGTGAAACAATGGTGGCCTTATCTATTGGGTAGACATTTCAAGGTTAAGACAGATCATGATAGCCTAAAATATTTTTTGGAACAACAACTATCTTCTAAAGAGCAACAAAAATGGGTCACTAAGATGTTAGGATATGACTTTGAGATTGTATATAAGAAAGGGAAAGAAAATATTGTCGCAGATGCCTATCAAGGAAGGATGAGAAAGATGAAGCCTTATTGTGTGCCCTTTCAATATTACAAGTAAATTGGGTGGAGGAAGCCAAAGTAGAGTGGAAAAATGATGTTCGACAAGTAATCTCATTGAGAAATTAAAACGTGATCCTAGTAGTTTAGATAAGTTTGTTGGAAGGGAGATACTCTTTGGTATAAAGAGCGTTTGTATCTCTGCAAGAATTCCAACCTTAAAATCAAGATTCTCACAGAGTTGCATGAGTCTCCAGTGGGTGGTCATTCAGGATTTTTGAAGACATATCATCAAGTCAAGCAAGATTTCTTTTGGGAGGGGCTTAAGGGTGATGTTCAAAAATTTGTGGCTGAATGTTTGGTGTGTCAAAGGCATAAAGGGGAGAAAATTAAGACACCAAGTCTCTTGAAACCCTTATCTATTCCTAGCCAGCATTGGGAAGAGGTATCCATGGACTTCATCATAGGGCTTCCCAAATATAAAGGTCATAATGTCATCATGGTGGTAGTTGATCGGCTCACTAAATATGCACATTTCATTGCATTAGCACATCCTTTTACAGCAAGTGCAGTGGCTAAAGCTTTTTTGGAGAATATCCAAAAGATACATGGTACACCTAAAGTTATTGTTAGTGATCGTGATCCTATCTTCACTAGTCACTTTTAGAAAGATTTATTCTCATGTTTGGGTACTCAATTGGCTCTTAGCTCTTCATACTACCCTCAATCAGATGGGAAAATGGAGGTTGTTAATAAGTGTTTGGAAGGATATCTATGTTGTTTCACTTTAGAGAAATAGTCTCAGTGGGTAGATTGGCTACCACTTGCGGAATGGTGGTATAACACTTCTTTTCATAGCTCATCAAAAATGTCTCCATTTTTGGCACTTTATGGATATCATCCTCCTTCCATCACATCATCAATTAAGGTGTCCCCAAGAGTTCAGGCAGTAGAAGACCACTTGCTTCATCAACAACAAGTCCTTTCAGGACTCAAGGAGAATTTAGCCATGACACAAAATCAAATGAAACAACAGGTAGACCAACATCGTAGTGAAAGAAGTTTTGAAGTTGGGGATTGGGTCTTCTTGCAATTGCAGCCTTATAAGCAAATCTCACTAAAGCAGCAAATAAAGAATAATAAGTTGTCTCCAAAGTATTACGGTCCATACCAAATCATGCAGAAGATCAGTAGTGTTGCCTACAAGCTTGAGTTGCCACCAACAACAATGATACATCCAATTGTTCATGTTTCCTGTTTGAAGAAGGTAATTGGGCATAATATTCCCACTCAAACAACACTTCCCGAGTTGGATGAAGAAGGAAGAATCATTTTGGAACCATAGTGCATTCGTCAAACACACACAAAGAAGCTGAGGAATAGATCTATCACCGAGTATCTCATCCAATGGAAGAAGTTACGAGTTGAAGATGCCACGTGGGAAGACGAGGAGTTCATTCAAAAGAATCCAAACTTGATTAGCATTGAGGACAATGCTTCTTTGAAGAAGGGGGCATGCTACACCCTTAATATTAGTGTACATTAGGTTATGAATAGTTGGCTTGTGGCTATCTTAACTCTCTATTAAGTCATATTATCATTAGTATATTGTTATTTAGTTGTTTAGGTTGGCCTAAGTCTTATATAGGTGTGTCTAAGTCGGCCTAGGTGATATCCTTGGCATAAATAGGTATATATAGGAGGTTGTGAGTCTTATTTCATCATCAAGTGTGAAGTGTGTTCTCATTAGAGATATTTGGAGACCTTTGCCCCCTCGAAGTGGCTTGTTATTCTCAGTTATTATCCAGTATTGGCAGCATATTTCATATCATATTCTTCTATTGTGCAAGTTATTTCATAACAGTATCTAACTGTAATAGTAAACCAAAACATAAAAGAGACCATAACACATTAACACCTAGATTTTTACATGGAAAAACCAAAGTTGGAAAAACCATGGTGAGGATTAGATCACAATATATTATAACCGGTCATAAGATATTACAGGGCTCACTACCAGGACACACTATCCTTGAAAGGTTCACAACCTGAATACAAAAGATGGCTTGTCGCCAAGATATAAAAAGAGGTAAGGCTCACTGCCAAAAATGAACTAGAGAAGTGCACCTACAAAGTGTAGAAATTAGTTTTGGTTAAGCTTTGGGAATACCTAATTTTTTTTTTGGTTGTAGATATACAATCATTATCAGTCATGCCACACTATTTCATTGGCTGCATCACTCACATACCATATTCTATATCTATGCCTTCTTCTTTTCCATTATACACACATATATACACAGTCATGTCTTCCTTCATCAATTAGGTTGGCCTAATTGAATGTGAACACATAAAAATTCCAAATAACTTGTCAGTTCCGACCTAATAAGGAAGACACAAAGTACAAAGAGTTCTCAACCTTCTCAACCAAAAGAATACCAAAATTCTATCACTTGGATTACATAGCCATATCAACACAAATGGTTGAAAGCTCATTTTTACCTGTAGCTGACACTCTTGAGAAACATATCCAAAAATCATAGAATGCCTTTTTACTGAGAGGATTTCTAAACCTAAATACTAGATCAAGATATACACATAGTTTACTTAGTTAGTTACCAACCAATGTTAGCATAAATGACAACAAACCCAAAGATCACCATCTTCATTCTTCCAATAGATGCTTTATTCAAATCACGAAAATCCATATACATCCTAATACAATTATCTAGTTTTGCAACTATAAAAATGTTTGGGATCCAAGGAGAATACTCTATAGGATGTATTAAACCAGTTTCAAGGGGCTTCTCAATCTCAACTTTAACTAGCAAGGTTATCTTCAAATTCAACTTTTGTATCATTTTTATAACAAGTTTGACATTTTTACTGATGACTATATTGTGTGTTATGATCTTAGGATCAATTCCTGACATATATGAATAATTGCAAGTGAAAAGTTCAAGAAATTCGTGAATCAAAGTTGCATGGTCCTCTTGTTCATCATCATCAAGGCACTTTCCTATTTTTATCACTTTTTCTTCATTGTTAATGTCCATCGGTATAACAATTGTATCTCCTAAAGGAAGTGCATTTTGCTTCAGAAATTCAGGGTTGTATTATTTTTTGTTCTTGAAAATCTTATTACTTTCCTCTTCTCCATATTTTTGCTTGGTACTAATCATAGCACATGTAACTCGTTTCTTTTTAAATGGTTTTTCATAAACTCCTAACATTTATTTCAAGGTTTCAACAGTTTCAAAGAATTCCAATGATGCTTCACAAGTTGTATCAATCAATTCTAGATGCTTCAAGGTAAGGGTTGCTTTAGGATTACACATTATGGTTTTTATGTTTAGTGAGGGTCCTTTTATTTCTTGCATTGTCTTAGAAGGGAAATATCCCAAACCACTTTTCATTTCTTGTGTGTTATGCTTTATAGGAACACAGATACCTTGCTCTTTCTTTCCACATTATTTTCCACTATAACCAAATTGTTTCATGAATTCATAACCTTTCACATAAAGCCTCTCCATTTCTTGTGGGTTTGGTGGTTACTGATAGTCTATCTCATTGAAGTTTGTTGTATAGCTTGTGTCAACTTCTAGAGTAGATGAGGTAGATGCTTGTGAGTTTTCTTCTAAGTTTTACGTTGACATCACCATTGGTTGCTTTTGTTTTTTTTTTTTTGGTGATATTTTATTCTCCCATAAATGAGGGAGTAAACTCCAAGGAACCCCAATCATCTTACAATAACTTTTACACTATTTCTAATTCTCATTTATCTTCATCCATAGGTTCTATGTTCGATGTTGGAATTAATGTGCTCAAAGGACTTGTCATTTCTTTTTAAACTTGTAAGCAACTTTCAAGCTCAGGGTCTATTTAAATTTGGTATACTTTTTTGTTATAGACATACTTCATTATACAATGAAGAGTTGAAGGTACCGCATGCATCTCAAGAATCCAAGTTTACCCTAAAAGAAGATTGTATGAAACATTATCAGACATGACATGAATAGGAGTTTGGAACATAGCCTTTCCAACTATAATAGGAAAAGTAATTACACCAAGTGGTTGCTTTCCTATATTGTCCAATTCTTGAATCGATAATGAATCAAGTTGGATTCTTGATTTATCCATCCCTAATTTATCCAAAAGGTGCACACTACACATAATAAGAGCGAAACCATTGTCAACAAGAGTTCTTTTTCTTCCTCACCCATCATAGGTGGCTATTATCATGAACGCATCATTTCTCTTTCTCATTTCCAAAGGAGGTAGCTCATGTTGGTGAAAAGTAATGTCTACATTAATTGTATTCATTCCTTGTAATATATTTTCCATGTCATTTGCATTTGTACCTGAGGGAACCACTACTTTTTGCAAGGTGGTTTGAAGCATAATGTAATAATTAGGTAAATTATAAATTAGGTCTCATAGGGATATCATTGCAGGAGTATTCTTAAGTTTTTCAATAAGATCATACTCCTTTCCACTATTCAAGGGAAAATGATGAGCACTAGGCAAGATGGGATTTGGCAAGGGTAAAGGTGTTGTAGTTGGTTGTTTTGGTTGTGGATTCTTTCTAGTGTTATATGTATGAGTAGTGGTATTATGAGTTGATTTTTGCAAAGCATTGTTATTAGGTGATTCAAGGGTGTAAAAATGTCTATTTTGAGTTTCAATTTTTTTGAAGGTGGGTGAAGGATAAGTTGAGGTTGAATCACATAAACTTATCTTGGTTTCAGTTTGTCATGACAAGCCTTAGTGGATGAACCTTGTCAGATGAAATACTCAAGGGCTTCATCTAACATGTCAAAGTCATCACTACTAAAAGGCTTGAAGGTTAGGTTAACTTAGAAAAGGATATTTGGCATATTCAAATAACTATGATTTCTCCAAGTGGTTCATCTATTTTTAGGTTTTTTCTTCTTTTTGTTTTCTAACGAATGCCAAATGTAATCCAATCTAATTAAACTGTGAAATGAAAAGTATTGTAATCCAATTCTATCCACAATTACAATGAATGTAAACTATGTTAAATGTAATGAAATAAATGCAACATAAACTCCACAAATTGAAACTAATAACTAGCAGCAAAAAAAGGAAACACAAAAATAGAGAGTTCAATGTTGAAAAGTACAAATTTAAAATCTGCAATGGGACTAAATTTCTAAGAGGGGCATATGAGTCCTAGTGATTTTTTTTTCACAAATTCAAAAAATAAATTAAGTTATTTTTTATGCTCTCTAGTTTGAATGATCTATAGACTAAATGCAAATACAAATTTTAGATGAAATTCAATGATGTAAGATGCAAAAATGCAACCTATATACACTTTCACTAATGCAATAATTATAAACCATAGAATTCCAATTAACTAATGTAAAATGCAATGCAATGTTAATGTAAGCTAAATCTATGATGATAATACACTCCAAATCAGAATTAAGATGTTCTAAATGTAGGTTCACCAAAACAAAACAATCAGAAATAGGATGGGGGAACTATACCTTAAGGAGATAGGGTTCCTATTTTACACTCAAGTTTCACTCAAGGAAACCCTAGAGATCTCCCATGGTCGAGAAACATTTTTCTCCTCCTCTTCCATGCCTCTAGCCTTGTCCTTGGGGAGTTCACATCCTCTGATGAAACAGAAAGTAGAATTTGGCCCTTCTAGCAATGGGGGTTGTAATAGGAGTCCACCCTCTTCAAAGGGTGGCCTCGCATTGGCATGCACCATCTTAGTGAAGGATCTAGCTCCAGTGTCCCCTAAGTTTTTCACTAATCTCTAGTTACTCTTCCTTGTGTGTAGGTGAATGTGTGCAAGGAACTCACTGGCGAACTTTCACTTTTGTCAGTAAATATTCATCACCCTTGTGTTCAGGGTATTCCCACAAAGCTGGTTTACAATTTGCACACAATATGTCTCGTAGACGCTGCACACCATTTGCACACAATAAAACAAAATATTAAACTAAGAGCTACTAAAACACAATCTTATGAACTAAATTTGTTAATGAAAAAAGAAATTTCTTGCTTAAACTAAAAATACCTTTTATATGCTCCTTGTGAACTCTTTACACAACTTTTTTCTTGCATATAAGAAAAACAATACGGCAATATGTTACTTGTTCTATTACTGGTCATTTTTTTTCATACCTATATATGAGATTGGTAGTGCATGGTTGTAGTGATTATTTTTAATTAATAGTGATTTTATGGTAAGAATTTTAGAATTAAAACTTGTATTTTACTTATCTATAGAAACATTTCAAGAAAATATATTTTATTAAAAAACAATAATTAATTAGAATATTATAGAGGTATATAATGTTGGAATAATGATCTTAAAATATTTTTTTTTATGATTAATAATATATTAAATTGCTAAACTTAAATAGTAGTAATGTTCTACTATATATTAAAATATATCAAAAATATGGAAAAAAAAATATAGGTATATTTTAAATATTTAATATTATTTTAACATAATCACTATTCTATTTTTTTATCACTTAAGAGTTGTTTTATTTTTTACATTAATATTTATTACATATTTTAAATATATGAAAAATTCAATGGTTTTAGTTATTACTTTATTAGTACTTAAATATTATACCATGTAGATAAAAGTGTATATAAACAAGATAGATATAACAAAATATATTGTCCAATAAGAATTATCTTTAACATATAAATTCTTAACATGCTACAAATTTATCCTTAAATATAAATCCTAATCCATTATTCAATTAACTTGTTATTTAATATAATTTAATTTCTTTATCTATAACTTATGTAGAAAATAGTTTTATTTATTTACAATTCTTAAAAGATAAAAAAATTGCATTTCCTGAAGATAGTTACTCGCAATGGCAGTGTGGAAATAGGCAACCCAATTTGTTGGCGTCTGCATTCAACCATTATTTTTGTTGTATGATTCTGATGGCATCGACAACAAGATTTTGATTGTCTACATAGAAGAATGAGCAATTCACCATCTACCATTGTTTAAGGGTGTGCAACTTGTGTATGTTCATAGTCTCATTTTCATTCAAAAGATTGTTTTTGTGCCTTAGAAAAATAATAAACAAGATTAATGGGAGAGCAATGAAACAAGCAAGGCTTTCAAAGGCACCAGGGGTTGTTGTATGAAGAAGTTTTGTAACCCAAATGGTTTTTTAATGGAAGAAGGGGCATGAATGCTTAGGAATCTAGAAGGAATGGTCCTAATAGGGCATGGAAGGCTTGGGTTAATCAGAATGTTAGATCTGAAGCTCATGATAATGCTGGCGAGAAACCCAGGTAGAGGATGCAAAATGCTAGGAGATTCAGATCTTTATCTTTAAATGAAAGGGTGGACTTCTCATAGTTGGAAGGAAAGTTCTAGAGACCAAAACATCTAGCTGGGTAGATGGAAAAAAAAAAGGTAGATCCTAATCATGCTATGGTGATGCCTTTTCTTTTAGACAGTTGAGAGTGGAATGACTCTATTAACTCTCTTAAGGCTCATGATTTCTTTATGAAATGGGGGGGAGCTTGCTGGCTTGCTCCAGGGTAAGGGCTTGGTGTGACCTCCATTGGGGAAAAGACTGTGGTCTTAAAACCCTTGAAAATAGTTTTTATTTGGTAACTTTCCAAATGACAAAGAATAAATAATGGATTATAAATAGTGGCCCTTTTCTAATGGGAGGGAGGGGCTTTTATTTAAAGAATTGGGTTTCAAAATTTAACCCTAATACTATTGACATCAAGGAAGTGCTTGTGTGGATTTGTTTGAAGAATCTACCATAGGAATATTAGGACCAAGAAACACTTAAAAACATTGAAATAAGCTAGGGGTTTTTATGAAGTTAGACATGAAGCCATTGGAAAAGAATATTTTAGTATGTTCCCTAGCATTTGCATAATGTGGCAACCTATCCATCCTCTTCCAAAGGTAATAAGGATAAAGACTAGGGAGGGGACTTGGAATCAAGTTGTGGAAGTTGAGGAAGATATGGTTTCATGATCTAGTTGCAATGGGAAAGAGAATATAGAAGGTAGTTGTCTAAACATGGGAAAAGGGAAAGGTTTAGCTCAGAAATCTATAGTTGAGGAATTATTGAGTTTGACTAAAAAGGTTGAATGGGAAGATCTTTGGAATCTATAGTTGTGGGGTTCTCTGCAAGAACACCATAGTTTTTCTCCCTCTGATGGAATAGGGGATCTTAGTAATTGGTTTGGGGCTCAAAGAGAAGAAATAGACATCTTATTCAAAAGTGGTTATGAGTCAAATATTTTTCATATGGTGGACAAAATTGATGTGAAAAATGCAGTAAATGGTAACATTTTGCTGGATTTCTCCTAGCAGGGAGCTGGTGAAAATGATCCACCTTTAGTGAGTGGTTGTTGTGTGGGATATCTGAATCCCGAAAGTTGGAGAATGCCACAGCTCCTTGTCCCCCTTCTCTATCTTTGGAGGAGAGATTTGAAGCTGAAATAACTATGCAAGAACCCTCCCAATCCCCTATCAAGGAAGGAAGTGAGGTCAAGAGCCTATTAAACTGAGCTAAGAAACCTGATGAAGATAGTGTTTCAAAAGCTTCATACCTTAATAGGCCTAGCAATCAAGATGTAATGAATCCCCTTGAAGATGGCCTTATGGAAGTGGAAGAGGAAATATTTTTAAGGGCATTCCCATCTCTCCTATTCAAAATCTAGAGAGCCAATTTGAGGGTGTTAGGGATAGTGGTGGTAATATGGAAGATTTTGAATTTGATTCAGTCTCTAATGAGGAGTTGGTTGGTGAAGATTTTTTGGGCATGTTAGATAGTTTAGGTATTATTGCGAAGAGATCTCTAGAGAAAACTTCTACTTCAAATCTGAAGGTTAAGGTTGGTGAGAAGAAGAAGCTTGGTCCAAAAACCAATAGAATGAGGTTGGAAATGGTTGGTAATGCAACTGGTCAAAGAAAATTGAGATTTGGAAAAGGCTATGCCTTTTCTTAATAGCCATTAAAATCCTATCATGGAATGTCAGGGGTTGCAATGCCCCTAAAAATTCCATTTGATCAAAAGGTGTTTTGATCAAATGAGGCTTGACTTGGTGTTATTTCAAGAAAAAAAGATAAAGGAGTGTGATTTTGACTCATTTTACAGGTGCTTTAGTAGATGGAAATGTGTTCTTTCTAGAGCGGTGGGTGCTTCAGGGGGCCGTGGTGGTTTTTGGAATGATTTGGTGGTTGATGTTCATATTGCTCATCAGGATAGATTTTCGCAATGGCTGAGAGTTAATTCCAAACAACTTGGGGTAAGCTTTTTAGTCATCAACATTTATGGTCTAAATAACTCACATCAGAAAAAGGTGCTATGGCAAGATCTTTTAGCAATCCTAGGTGGTGAGGAGGAAAAGATGTTTATTTTGGGTGGAGACTTCAATGCTATTTTGAGGCCTTTTGATAAAATGGGTGGTTTATGTTGGGAAGGGAAAAATAAAAAAGATTTTAGTGATTTTGTTGTAAATAACAGTCTCATTGAAGTGCCCTTCAAAAAGGAAGAGTTTAATTAGATTAATAGGAGGGGCAATTTTCTCAATATTGCTTAAAAGTTGGATTGTTTCTTGGTGGGTGGTAATTGGGCTTATTGTGTAGTTTTCACACACACCCCGCTGAAAGCAGGGACCCTCTTTTGCTTTCACTCTTGGTTTTTGGCCCTTTGATTTTGAGGATTTACCTTGCCTTGGCATGATCTTAAAATGTTTATCTTGCTTGCCTAAGTGGTTCCCCTAGGTTGCACTTTCAAAATCTTAAGTTATGAACGAAGTTCAAGTTTTTATGCCAGTTTAGGATTTTCTGCTCCATCCGGATTTTCTGGGATTTCAGTCAAAGTCTGACGAAGTGAATTAATACTATAGTTCAGGAAATCTATGACTTTTTGGAATTCCTCGTGGACCATATTTTTCCAAAATTTTGCTTTACCATCGGGTTTCCGAATTTCTTCAACTTGTCTTGTCGACTGCATTTATGGTCACTTGTATGAATTGTGAAGGATGTATTTAATCAATTTTTGGGGATTGTCTTGCCATTATGCTTTATCATTTGCAATCTGTTAAGTTGGGGTGTGCAATCTTGTGGTGCTTGGCTGAATTTAGTGTGATGCATCTTTCAATTGTGGGATTTGATAGTTGTTTTCTGGGCGTCAGTGTTGTCAAAGCTTGCTCAGGCATTCGGGATTGTTGTCTGTCATTGCTATAATTGCTTTCAATTTCATCAAATGGTATGTACACATTTCCTATCTTTTGATTGATGAATGTGTGTGGTCCTTTGGCATTCTAGATATGCTCTAAGTTCAAATTTCTTTGTGTTTGGGTATTTCGAAGCTAGGGTTGCACGATGTTGATTAGATTGATGGTTCCCCACATGAGTTTAATGCTTTCTTCTCACTTTCATCTTACTTGCTTGTGGGCCATGATTATACTTTGAAACCTAGCAGTTGAGCAACTGAAATCCTAAGCTTGTCTGTGCATCAATGGCGGATCTTTAGGGTTTCATACCTAGGGCATCACCATTCACTTTCGATTTTCTTTAGGAGGAGCTTTGAGTTCAATGAAAATCAATAGGAGGTTTAGGTCAAACTTGTTGTAGGCCCAAGTTGCTCAAATTTTTGATCGTTCGATCAATTTGAGCGAGATTATGTGAGGATGTTGATATTTGGGTTTTCCTTCAGTTTCAGGATTTTCTTGCACTGGTGGATTTCCCCGAGTTTCCTTGTCCCCTTTGTGTTTCCCAAAATGTGTTGAAAATCCAGAATCATGCCTTCTTCATGGATTTCCATCGATCCTAGATTTTCCCGATTTCTCCTTCATCCCTTCATTTCCCTAAAGTTCATATGATATTGTTATTTTCATGAAATTCTGGTCCGACCGAATTTTTTTGAACTTTCTTGAAAGCTTTGTGGAACTTAGAGATTGGATGAAATGGATGAATTTAGTGATGAATGCTTAACATTTCATACTTTTAATTGATAAATTACATAATTTTTATACATCCTTTATTCATTTTTGATGATTAATCATTGTTATTTGTGCCTTCTTTGGGAAAATCTACCTAGTCTGGAATTTTCCAAAATTCCTTCTAGACTGGTTTTCCCTGGTTAGCTTGGAATCCCAAACTTCTTAGTTTGGTGGTTTATAGTTGATTTGATGGTTTTCTTATGATTTTGAGCTAACACTTTGCTGAATATGTTATCAACAATTAGATTTTCATGTTATTATTCGATGGGTGCAGGCTGAAGCTAGCAAGGCAACGATTGGAATGGCTAAGGGTGATATGGAAGGATCCTCTATCTCAGAAGTAGAGAGAGTTAAATTGGACATCAAGAGCAAGATCCCAAAAATTAAGATAGCCTCAGTTTGGTATGAAGTTTTAGACACAAATTTAGGTCGATGGGACTATGACGAGTTTAAGGCAAGGATGGTACAAAAGGATCCTTCCCTGCTAGCCAGGAGATTAATGGAACTAGGATTATCTCATGTAGTAAGATTTCCACCCACATTTTCGTGTTATGAGTTAGTACTGGAATATGCCTGGCACTATGGCAGGGATTCACAAATGATAATTAGTCCTCAAGGGAGAGTATTGGATAATCTCCACCCTATCTCTATTGCACAGACTTTTGATATGCTAGAAGATCACATGTAGTAGCATTCAATATGGAGGAAGCTAAGAGGTACTATGAGGAGGAGACTGTTAAGTAACAACAGGTTATCAATTCTTGTCTTGAGAAGCCAAAGTGTCATTTCTCAAAATTTCCTAAGGAGTTGCATAGGGAAAAGTTTAAACAAGAAATCTATGATGCCATCACATTGCTTAGTCGGGTGGTAGGCCTGAAGAGTGCATGTATGTTCTAGAATTGGATGGTCCATGTCATTGTGAGGATGGAGCAGGAGAATATTAATTATCATTGGGAAGGTGTAATCAGTAGGGTGATTCATGAATAGATGTGCAATGATCTATAGACTAAGACATTCACCATGACTTCATATTTAGTGTATGCACTTGCAAGATTCCATCCCTATAAAGGATTGAGCACAAGAATAATATTTGAATATGATGTAATTTATGAATTTTATCCTCAGTTGCACTTAGGAAGCTCAAGTTATAGGAGGGTGAATGATGCATTCACCATGCATATCACTAGATTTCTCTGAGGTGTAGAGCACATGAGAATATCAGATGATGCTAAGGAGCTAATCAAGAAGTATGGGGCTTAGTTCATACAGTTTCCCACCTTCTCCTACATAAGAATTGATGGTTTTCAGAGAGCTCCATACATGCTTCCAAGGTATCCCACAGACCATGTTGCACTTCTAGAGGTTACCAAACAAATATATTACTTCGATGCTATTGTAAAGAAAGATGATCATAAAATTGGATTTGGTGGAAACTTTCCTCTGAAGATAGGTACAAGCAAGGTATGCCCTTCAATTAATTCAGCCTATGATTTTGAAGAAGAAATGAGAACTCTTGGGTTGTCTTACCATTCTAAAAGGATGGGTTTTGATATCACTGGTGAAGCACAAAAGAAAGCCAGTAGGGAATACCACTATAGGGATGACATAGAGGACTACTGGGCCAATAGAAAGGATGAGTTTGAGATAAGAAAGAAGAAATTCTCTAGACTCCCAGTTGATGTGGTCTGAATGTATAGTGTGAAAATGGTTCCCGATCAGGTGGAAGATGATGGTGACCTAATCCAGAGTCACAACTATGATCCAATCAAGGACAGGCCAATTGGAGAAGTAGACTAGCTAGAAGAAGAAAAGACTGAATTAGAACAAATCATGACCCCTATTACAAAATACACCAAGTTGTGGCTCAAACATAAGGTGTGGGAGCTTGAAAGTGAAGGTGTTCCATGCACCTATAATCTGATGGGCGATCTAAAATCCCATTCTACTTCTGAGGAGTCAGCCAAGGAAGATCCTAAGGGAAAGACCAAGCTGGATTCTCCTTTTAAGATTAAGATCAAAGGTTCCCAAGAAGAAGAGTAGGAGAAACAGAGGAAACCAAAAGCAAAGAAGAGGACTGCTACTTCAAAGACAAAAAAATCTATGGAGGAAGAACCCGATGAAGGAGAAGAAAAGGAGGGTGCCCCAACACCTAAAAGGAGGAAAATAACAACAGGTTCAAGAAAGAAGGGTGGACCTTCCAAGGAGAAGGGTGAGGTTGATCCTTCAACAGTGGTAAATGTAGAAATTTCTGAAGAGAAGACACATGTATACACAAGGAGATCAAGAACTCCTTCTCCCAAGGACAATGTGCCAAAGAAGGATATTCCTCCAGCAACCTTTGATGTAGAACAACATAAAGAGGCTTCTCCACTATATGGGCCACATGGTGCATTAAAACAACCAATAGATGTAGAGCACCCGTCAAGTGAAATGGGAGAATAATTTCAAGAAGGTGACCTTCATAGTGCAACTGTAGAAATGGAGAAAATCCTACAAACTCCCTTAGTAACTTATGAGGATTCTCTCTACTAGAAGTGAAGAAAATAGACCTCTTCAGATAGAGGAAGCACCTGTTAAAACTCCATCACCGATGCATGTAGAAGAGGAGTGTGGTAGAGAAAAGCATGATAAAGATGAAGATTTTCCCGAGAAGCAAGAAAATGCACCCAAGGGTCAGTAGGAAGAAGTGTGACAAAGTGAAATACATTTAGAGTCTGTTGTTCCAAGTTGGCTTGATAAAGAAATAAAGAGAAAGAAAATTTTTGTGGATGACACTCCTCCCAATTGGGAAGAGCTACTGGAAAAAAATAGGAAAAGGTAAAGGAAAGAAGAAGGCCAGAGTCATTTCCAAGATCGAAAGAGATGAAGCAAACAACAGAGTGGTCCACATTGCTACTCCTGCCACCAAAAAGAATAGAGATGAAGTTATTGGGAGTGATTACAACATGCAAACCATCAATCTAGGACCTGCCTCCATGGAACAGGATATTGAAGAATATGAGAGTTCCAGTGCTACGATTTTGGGAGGATTGAGGAAAGAAGCACAAGCTAAACAAGAGTTGAAGAAAAATAATGAAAGACTTGAGAAATATTTGGAGGATTTGATGAAACCTCTATAGTCCATTAGTTTCTCATCTTTTGTTGCAAGTTTCTTGCCCCCAGAGACAATAGCTAAGCTGGAAAGAATGAAGGCCAACACTCTTTCAACAACAAACTAGTTACAAGGGGTGAAAACTAAAGGAGATAATGCTATCAAAGACATTATTTTAACCAGAGGAGATGCAATGAGGGAAAAAGATTGGTTGGAATATTTATTGGCTCAAGATAAGTAAGATGTAGATCTCCTGTTGTAGAAGACCAAGACTATCATGGAGTACACTAAGGATAAGCTGGTGAGTGATGGAATTCTCCCTTCCTCCATAGTTGTGAAACATTGGGAATGGTTTGAAGCTTATCAAATAAGGTAGAATGTTTTGAAGAAGATATACAAGCAAAAGAGGAAAATTGAGGATACCCTGACTGATATCTATGACAGATGCATCTCATTCTTTGAGGTGATGATAGGGAGAAGGAAGTTCACAGCAAAGCATTTGAGCTTTGAGCAATTGAAGAAATGGTGGTGAGATGTATATTCTCTAGTCATTGAGGATCTAGTTACTAAGCATTAGTTGGATGATGTAGCCACTTATATTGCAGTCATTGAGAAATATCAAACCAACAAGGTTGAATGGGATAAGTTGGTGGAGCAATCAAGATAAAATATAGGATCCATTGAAATGAAAATTAAGGTCTTACCTTTGCCAGCTATAGCCGACTTGGATAGGGTACTTTTGATGGTGCATGATAGGGTGTATCAAAATAAAGAAAAAGGGGAAAGCAGTTAATGCAAGGCCACATCGAAATTTGTGCTTCCCTATTATTTTGCATGTATTGGTCTGAGCTACATTTGAGATCCCAAGCCGACCTAGATGGAGTTCATGCATTTAATGCATATTCTATTTTATTTTGAATTCCTCTTGGCTAACTTGTTTTATGGCCATTTATTATTATTATAAATTCTAATTGGGTTGACATGCCTTGGGGGTTTCTATAAATATGGAATTTTTCCTCATTTTTAAGGGCTAGATAAATAGATAGATAGTTTTGATGCTAGAGTGAATTAAGTAGTAGAGCAGAGTTAGAAGTTAGTTCATTTTGAGCAAGTATTGTAAAAAAATACTGGAATTGTTGGTACTTTGGGTGATTCAATACAATTGGAGACATTATGTTTTTGGTGAATTCTCTTGTGTTGGTTTACCTTGCATGGTTCTTGTGATTCTATCTTTGGAATTACTTAAGTTATTTGATAAATGCATTAGGGTTAATGTTAGATAAATTGATAGTGTTTATGATTTAGTACTTGAAGTGTTGCAATAATCATTGGTCGATACTTTTCTCAACCAACTGATTGTTAGTTGCTTTCCAAAGTTATCCTGGACCTTTATATTCATTGTGCTTAGTTCAATTGTGAGGGTTTATTCATTCCGATTGCAATAGGGTTATTTTGAATGAATGTTCATGATCTAAAAATCTTTAACACCTTAGAAGATTACACTATTTCTATAAGATTGCAGATCCATCTGGGTCAAGTAGAAATTAGTTTATGAGGGATTGGTCCATTTCAAGTGTTTGTCATTTGTATTGTTAATCTTAGGTGTAGTGTTAAATCTAGAAGTCTCTTTGAAACCCTTATCTTTTGTTATTTATTTTATCATTTGGGTTAGATTTAGGATTAAAGTATCATCATATTGGTAGATCTGATGAATCAAAGACTCAGTATTTGCTTGTAGTAAGGTTCCATTGTGATTACCAACATTTTCACATTTATCACTGAGTTGTTTATGCATTGTCAAGACTTGACATTAGAGACCTTGGGGTTATCTCTTAAGTCTTGCTGATAGATATTTACCTTTGAATAGAGATAGGATATTATATTATGTCTGAGTTGTTGCTATGCAGAAAAAATCATCAACATATTGGCGCTAGAAGGAGGGCTTGAAAAAGCAAGCTAGATCAATTTCTATCTCCCATCTCTCCTAAAAGATTTAGAAGAAGAACTAGATCTACTCTAGGAGAGGAGGAATTTCAAGAATTACCAACCCGTACTAGGTCAAGAAGGGTTGAAAAAAGAGGAGAATCATCATCCACCCAACCACCTCCATCATCCCCATCATCCCCATCTTCATCAAGCTCATCTTAGTCTGAGTCTGAGGGAATTCCCATTCAACAACCTCAGCTAGTCATAAATCAGCCATTACCACCCCCACCTCCACCAATGGCTTTCCTAGCTAATAACCCATCTCCATTGACTTTCGCTAATTATAATGCCATGCCCAAGAACCCTGAGAACTTTTGTTTAAAGTTCCCATTAGTCCCAATGAGCTCTATTATCAATTCACTAATGCTAAGAGAGAAGTCCATAAGCCTATAGGGTCCTTTAACAACCATTTTCATCATTCCTATACCTTACTGTAGACCCCTTATGCTATTGATGATCCCACTACTTTAGAAGTCTATTATGAGGGACTTTACAGTCTAATAGCCACCTTCATAAAATGGAGAAACAACCCTCCTAATACCCTACTTGATGCATACGCGGAGGCTATGAAGGTTAGCACTGCTTTAAGGAAACATTTTTCTGGGTCTTTACCATCATTAGGACCCACTACTCACCCTGGACAAGTCCCATCTCTCAACTAGGCTCTCGCTAATCACACTCCCATAATGAATCCAGTACCTCAGTTTCCTTTGGTCCCTCAACCAAGACCTCCTATGAATCAAGTTCCACCCTCAATTAGCTACCCCCGGCAAAATGTAAACCAACCTCTTCATCCATAGCCTCAGGCTAGTTTTCCCACATATTTGCAAAATTATGAAGTGTTAAACCAATCACTAAATGCCAATACTATAGTAGGATATCCCCAAAATAATGCAAATCAACCTCCATACAACAATCCTGACAAGGAAAGACTGGATGAATTGTCTGAACAAGTGAAGAAGTTGAATATCGAGGTAACTTATTTGAGGAACTAAAATAGTCAGTTGCAAGCTGCTCAGAGAAATATGTAGTCTAATCATAGCAAAGAAAGTTGAGAAAATCAACAAGGAAAACATTTTGACAGGGAAAAACATCCCAAAAGAGGATATAATGATGACAGAGGATATAATAATGACAGAGGGTATAGTAATGACAAAGGATAGAATTATGAGAAAGGACAATCCTCATGCGAGAAATTTGATAGCGGGCAAGGTAGTAGACAAGGGTTTGACATGAGACAACCACCTAGACCGAACATGAATTAGAATACAAGGCCTAACAATGGAGGAGTCCCCACCCCATTGGATCAGCCAGTCAATCAGCCAGTTAATCAAGAGAAGCCTCCAAGTGGTGTATATTTAGTTGAGGCTACTATATCAGGATGGTGTAGGCTCCATAAAACAAACCAACATTTTGAGTTAGATTGTCAAGAGTTCTAGACAACAACTTCGATTTTTTAGTATGAAGTGGAGAATAATGCAAGTGGTTAGGAAATGGTGCCACCTACTCCCTATGATTCATCAGTGTTGGTACTGAATCATGCTCCTTTTCCACAAAGCAAGGAAAATGTACCTGAAGAAGAATCGGACCAACTGAAGGAAGAGGCAGGCCAGGTGTGCAATGGAGATGAGATTACACAGTTGTTTGATGAAAACCAATGAATGACAATGGACCTATGGATGAAGAAGAGGCTTATATTGAAGAGGTGCATAGCTTCCAAAGGCTTGTTAAGAAGTATGAGGGTATGCGTAGGATCATCATGGAAAAAATAGGCCCTTAAGTGGCAAAAAATTTAGGAAAATCAGAATTAGGCAACTTGACATAAAAATTTGAATAAGTTATCTATATTATTTCAAAAATATGTAAGAATAGAATTTGTAGCAAACTGAATGTAGTTTCTAAACTACTAGGTTTATTTAAAAAACAAATCTATTTAGTGAAAATTTGAAATTTCAATGCAATAGTACTTAAATTTCAGGGAAAAAATAAGAAGTAGGTGTCTGTCTGACCACCCTAACCACAATAAAATAATAATATTTTTTTATAAGATTTTAGACATAAGTAGAGGACTCATGTTCGGATGTGACATATTTTTTTGTAATTTTTTTCAAATTAAATAATTAATTATGAATTTTTTATTACAACTTTTAAAAAATATTAAAACGTGTATGTCTGACCACCTTAAGTTGATCAAAACTTCATGAAATTCAATTTTTCTTTTTTTAATCCTATAGTATACGAAGCATAGAATGTGATGCATGTTTTGGATTCAAAAAATGTAATACTGTTTGAAAACTATATTTGTTTTTCAATCAACCTATCAATCAACACTTTAGTTGTAATTCAAATAGAAAATGAATAATAATTATTTATTAAATTCAAAGTAAAACATAATTTATATTGGTGGAAAGCTAAGAATCTTCTTTAACAACCCTTTTCATTTCATCAATTTTGGGTTTAAAAAAAGTCATCAGCCACATACCCTACAAATACCCATCATATTGCCACTTTTTGGCCCATCATGATCCTGCACATACCCATGATCTAAGGGAATTTCCACATAGACGTCCATAGGCTGGAGGCCCCTTCACCACCTCCATTCCACCGAACAACTTCACTATACCTCCAGATCCTAATGCTAGCAATAATCCATCACATCCTTAGGTATCTAGGCAATATTTATCTCAAGATCAAGGACATATGGACATGCCAAAAGGGAAAGGTGTTGAGGCAACCAAAAATAGGGTGGTGGAATACCCAAAGGAGACCCCTACTAATCTGAGTGAGGAACAATTGGCCATATATGTTGTAGAAGAACTCAAGAAGCTAAAGGTAAGTCTCTTTGTATTTGAGTTATTGAGAGTCCCAACCATTAGGAATGCAGTTCTAGGAGCTTATAATGAAAATTTCATATCACAAGATAAATCAGTTAGTGAAAGTATTAACAATGCATCTAGTTCTCAATCGGTAGGAAGGAAAAATCAGTCTCATAATCAAGTCCACATGCCTCTTGGAGATAAGGGAAAAGAGAAAGATAGAACTCAGGTTGCTCAAGTCGATACTCCATTAACTCTATTTCAAGGGAAAATAGACACTCCTCCATTCCTGACTTTTGTTCATATATTTGGTAAGAACCTACATAACTGTTTGTTGGATTCAGGTGCTTCCACCAATGTAATGCCCTTTGGTGTCTATAGAGCTATGGGTATTACTCCTGTTGATTCCCAAAATAAAGTTACTCAGCTAGATAGAACCAAAGTTAATGTTGTAGGGGAATTAAACATGATTCATATGCAGGTTGCCTCTGACCCAAGGGGTTATCAATATACAAGTGGTTGATATACCCAATGTTTATGGCATGATTCTAGGAAGAGACTTCACTAGGGCCTTGAATGGATATGTCTCAACTGATCACCCTCACATGTGGCTTCCCTGGAAGGGAGTACCAAACTAGATTAGAATTGAAAGAGAACCCAAAATGAATTACATGATCAAAGAATATCATAATACCTCCAATGAAATTTTGATATCAGAGGTGAGCATGGGAAATTATGTGCTTGCAACCACTTTTGAGGAATCTGATGCAGAAGAAATCCATGTCTTACATATTGTGCCTATTGATCTCACAGCTGAATCTAGTGGTACCGAAGCCTTGGTGGAGCCAGTTGAAAATGATGATGATTCTAAAGATAATTAGCTAGGCTTGTTGGACAGTTTCTAGGAATTCATTCAAAAATGTATTGAAGATCAGGTTTAGTTGGGAAGAGGAATGAATTTTGGAGAACTACTCTTGCCAAATTGGTGTAGGGTGCATAATGCCTCCCATTTAGAATTGGACTGTTGCTTGTGCCAAGATATAGTAGAACAAATACAAAATTGTATCAAACCCACTCCAGTAGTCAAAATTAATATCTAGAATGTCCAAGAGGTTCCTAAAGGAAAAAGGGTGAGCTTCCTAAAGAACCATCTAGCAACAACAGTGCAAGAGATACAACAAGGAAGTCTACAGTTGCTGGTTGTTGGACTTTAAGATTTGACAGATTCATATCAAAGCAAGGAGCTGGGGTAGGATTTGAGCTAATCAGTCTAAGAGGTAAGACTTTCTTTTCTTCTCATAGGCTTCAATTTCATTGTATGAATAATGTAGTAGAATATGAGGCTTTGGTCCATGGGTTGTTAATGGCATTAAAGAAAAAGGTTAAGATCTTACAAGTCTTTGGGGACTCTAGGTTAGTGGTTAAGAAAGTTAGGAGATAGTACTCTTGTCATGACAGAAGAGTGACCAATTATAGACATAGAGTATGAGACATTATTGAAGGATTTGATTCCTTCAACATTCAGTTGATCCCATGAAGTAAAAATCAAACAATAGATTCCCTCACTCAGGAAGCTAGTACATTGCAACCTCTCTCTTTCTGGATTGAAGAATTTTATGGTGGAACTGACCCCAGTACCTTCAGTATCTAACAATGTTACTAATTTCTAGGTATTTGAAGATGACAAGCATATTTTGGATTTTATCACAAGCTCAAATGTTTTTGCTTCAAAAATTATTGATGAAACTGAACTCCAAGAAGTAGAGATGGATTTGGAAGGGGTAATTAATCTAAAGACTAACACTATTCCCAGAGGAATGGTGCAATTAGAAAGGATTTTTGATCTAGATAAGGAAAGAGATCAAGAACAGGATGCCAATAAAGAGTCCATCAGTGAAAAATGTGAAAAGCATAATATGGGGACTTAGTATGATGTCAAGAATGTCTTCATTAGCAAAGTATGTAATCCAGAAGAGAGGAAAGGAATAATTGATGCATTACATACATATCAAGATGTGATAGCCTAGAGTTATGAGGACTTGAAGACTTATGGAACATCAATCATAACTCACACTCCCTCTCAATCCAGGAGTAAGACCCTTTAGGTAGAGGTAGAGGCCCATCAATGCTCTACTGGAACCAACAATTCAAAAGGAAGTGCAAAAGCTGCTATGTGCTAGAATCATATTCCTAGTTAGGAATTCAACCTAGATTGGAAACTTGGTTCTTGTAAAAAAAAAGAATGGTGAAATCAGACTCTGTGTGGATTTTAGGAACCTAAAGAGAGCATCAGAAAGGGATAATTATCTAGTACCCTCGCTGGATGAAGTACTTCATATTGTTAATGGATCTTAGATGATGTCTTTCTTTGATGGATACTTAGGATACAATCAAGTTATGGTGCAATATGAGGATAGACATAAAACTCCTTTCACCACCAAGTGGGACACTTTTTCCTACAAGAGAATACCTTTCAACTTGATCAATGTTGGAGCCACCTTTCACAGGGCTATGGAAATTGCCTTCAAAGACATAATTTGTAAATGCATAATCATTTATATGGATGATCTGATAGTATTTTCAAAGAAGAGAGGTGATCATCTCGCAAATTTATGTAAAGTGTTTCAAAAGTGTAGGGAATTTGGTATATCTCTCAACCCAAAGAAATGCATCTTTGGAGTTATAGAGGGAAAATTTCTAGGGCATGTTATCTCTGAGAAAGGAATTGCCATTGATCCAGAACGAGTGCAAGCTATACTCAAGATTCAGCCACCTCCTAGCAAGAAAGAAATGAAATCATTATTTGGAAAAATCAACTTTGTAAGGAAGTTCATCACTAGATTCACAGAAATAGTCAAGCCACTAAATGTAATGTTGAAGCAGGAAGCCAAAGTTGAATGGAGTGCAGAAGCTAAGGAAGCATTTGTAGAGATAAAAAGGGCTATTGTTGAATCTCCAATTTTGGTGAGCCTAGATTATGCTAAAACATTCTATATATATTTGTTTGCTTTTGATCACTCCTGTGCTGCTATGTTGACCCAAAAATCTGATCAAGGAAATGAAAATCCCATAGCATTTATGAGTGCACCATTGGAATATGTAGAACTCAGGTATCCAAGTGTGGAGAAGCAAGCTTATTCCTTAGTTAGAGCTATGAAGAAATTTCAACACTATATCCTTAGAAACAAGGTCTTTGCAATAGTTCTTGATCCTACAGTCAAGCTATTGTTACTGTAGAATGAGCTAGGAGAGTGTAGGGCTAAGTGGGTAACTGTGTTACAAGAATATGATATTGAGATTCAACCCATGAAGTTGGTAAGAGGGCAAGGAAAATGGCAGAAATAGGCCCTGATCTTGCAACCCAGCATTACAATCTAGAAGATGTTTCTCCTGGCGAATGGTATGATGATATCATTCACTATATCTTGGCTCAAAGATGTCTTAACCATCTTAATGCAGTAAAAAGAAGGGAATTTCATTTAAAGAGTGACAATTTCATGTTGAAGAGAGTTGTTCTATATAAGAAAAATCATGATGGTGTTTACTTAAGGTGCCTAGGAAAAGAAAAATATGAAAGAGTAATGTTGGAATTTCATGAAGGATATGGTACGGGCCATGGATCTGCACTTTCGACAACAAATCAGATTCTAAGAGTTGGTTACTATTGGCCCAAACTGTTCAAGGACACACACAACCATGTCAAAACCTGCTACATGTGTCAGACTACTACAACCAGAGAGAAGTATGCCACACTCCCACTCTAACTAGGCTTTGAGGTAAATACTTTCGCACAGTGGGGAATGAACTTCATAGGTTCAATCAATTTACCTTCCTCTACAAGTCACATGTACATTCTAACTACTATTGATTATTTTACAAGATGGAATGAGGCCCTTTCTTGCAAGCAATGTACTTTTGAGGTGGTAATCAATTTCATTGAATCAGGTATTATTAACCGTTTTGGATGTCCTATGTCTTTGGTTTGTGATAATGGTCCTACATTTGCATCATGGTCCTTTGATCATGGAATTATAATTAAGTTTGCATCCAATTATTATCCTCAAGGTAATGGTTTGGCTGAGTCTTCCAATAAAAACCTCCTAACTATTATTCATAAGTTGTTAGAAAGAAATCCTAAGGATTTGCACACCCAGCTCAGATTTTCTCTTTGGGCAGATCATACAAGACACAAGACTTCCATAGGAATATCCCCTTACCATCTAGTTTATGGGTTAGAACCTGTGTTTCCTATTCAGTTAAAAAATCCCCACCCGACAGTTCATTAATGAATATTATGATGAGGGGAATAAACATGAAGCCAAACATGCTAAGTTGTTAAACCTTGAGGAGAAAAGAGATGAAGCCCTGGAAAACTTTGCCAAACATCAGGGGGTAGTCAAACAGTGGTTTGATAGAAGAACCAAGGTAAAAGCTTCTCTGATCTCTGACTTGGTTCTCTACTAGGATAAATCCCATGACCATAAGGGGGAGCATAGTAAATTTGACAGACTTTTCCTTGGCCCTTACCAGATCTCAGAGATTCTAGGAGATAATTCTTTTTGCTTGAAAACTCTCACTGGGGAGGACATCCCACTACCCATCCATGGGCAATATTTGAAGCATTATTTATAGTCTTGACCTATTTTCAACTCTTTTCCTATACATAGTTAGAGTAGGTTTCCTTTTCTGCTTTTCTTTTGTTTGCTTTGGTTAGAGTAGGTTTCCCTTTTTGCTTTGCTTCACTTTGGTTAGGGTATATTTTCTTTCGATTTGGTGTGTTTTTCTCTGCTCTTGATTTGGAGGTCTTCTTGTTTTCTTTTGGATGTGTTGCACCTGCATGGAAAATATATTATAATCTAGGACTATTCTGAGTATTTCCTTGGTGAACTTTCATCATGTGTCTTGAATGGATTATTGAGGTCTTTGTTATTGTCAAGCAATCTAAATGTTTGATTTAAGGAAGATGGGTCACTAGTTTGGTTTGAATGTGAAGTATTCTGAAATCTTATATCCTTCATACATCTTAAGAATCCTGAAGTTGTGGTAGGATCCTTGTGAGGTCTTGTCAAGTGAAAATTTTTATTTCTGCTTCAGTGCCACTGTGGTTCTCATCCCTAAGTGTGAACTTCGTTGTTCACAAGTTGAAATAAAATTTGAAAAAGAAAAGAAGTATCAAAAAGAAGAAAAATAGAAAATGTCAAAAATAAAACGAATGAATTCAACTTATCAGGAGTATTTGAATATCTCTATCGGGGCTATAGACACCTAACTGGCAATAGAGCTATGTTTGATAGAGTCACAATGATAACCTTGTTAGGGCTATAGATGCCTGACTGGTAGTGAGGCTCTATCCAGGTTGCTTTTAGAGTTGGAATCTTTACGTAGCCTAACCTAATTTAACCTGGTTTTTGTAGTAGCTTGAGGAGGGAAACAAACTCATGTGCACACAATTGGATTTTTAGTTTATGGAAGATTCAGTCCACTTTTGGTTCTGACTCTTTAATCCTGCATTTTGATTTGTTTGTCTAATAGGGAGATCAAAACCGAAGATTTTGGGTTCATGATTCTTTTTCATCATCAAATGCTTTGGAGCATTTTCCTAGCAAAGTCGCCATTTGTTGTGCAGTTTTCACACACATACTATGTTGAAAGTAGGGACTCTCTTTTGCTTTCACTCTTGGTTTTTGGGTCTTTGATTTTGAGGATTTACCTTGCCTTGGCATGATCTTAAAATTTTTATCTTGCTTGCCTAAGTGGTTCCCCTAGGTTGCACTTTGAAAATCTTAAGTTCTGAATGAAGTTCGAGTTTTTATGCAAGTTCAAGATTTTTTGCTCCATCCAGATTTTCTCAGATTCCATTTGAAGTCTAACAAAGTGAATTGATACTGCAATTCAAGAAATCTGTGACTTCACGGAATTCCTCTTGGACTGGATTTTTTCAAAATTTCATTTTGCTGTCGAGTTTTTGAATTTCTTCAACTTGTCTTATCGACTGCATTTGTGTTCACTCGTACAATTGGAGACATTGTGCTTTTGGTGAATTCTCTTGTTTTGATTTATCTTGCATGGTTCTTCTCATTCTATCTTTGGAATTGCTTAAGTTATTTGATAAATGAATTAGGGTTAATGTTAGATAAATTGATAGTGTTTATGATTTAGTACTTGAAGTGTTGTAGCAATCCTTGGTCCATACTTTTTGCAACCAACTAATTGTTAGTTGCTTTGAAAATTTAGCCTGGACTTTTATCTTTATTGTGCTTAGTTCAATTGTGAGGGGTTATTCATTCTGATTGCAATAGGGTTCTTTTGAATGAATGTTCATGATTTGAAAATATTTAACACCTTAGAAGATTGCACTATTTCTATAAGATTGCAAATCCATCTACGTCAAGTAGAAATTAGTTTATGAGGGATTGGTCCATTTCAAGTGTTCGTAATTTGCATTGTTAATCTTAGGAGTAGTGTTAAATATAGAAGTCTCTTTGAAACCCTTATCTTTTTTTATTTCTTTTATCATTTGGGTTAGATTTAGGATTGAAGTATCATCATATTGGTAGATCTAATAAATCAAAGATTCAATATTTCCTTGTAGTAAGGTCCCATTGTGATTACCAACATTTTCACATTTATCATTGAGTTGTTTATGCATTGTCAAGACCTGACATTAGAGACCTTGGGGTTATCTCTTGAGGCTTGTTGATAGAGATTTACCTTTGAAGAGAGATAGGATATTATATTCTTTATGAGTTGTTGCTGTGCAGAAAAAATCATTAATAGGGCTGACCATCATTGGACATGTGAGGCTGAGATTCTTCCCATAATAGGCTCAGACCATTATCCCATAGGTTTGAGAATTCAAGATGTATCTACCCCTAACCAACGTCCTTTCAAGTTTGAAGCAATGTGGTTCTAGGTAGAAAGCTTGAAGGATTTGGTGGTTGGGTGGTGGAGAAGTGCTCCTATTCATTCAAGTAATAAAGCCTTTATCTTTTTCAAAACTCTCCATTTCATTAAGGAGTAGCTAAAAAAGTGGAACGGAGAGTCTTTTAAGAATATCTTTGCTGAGAAGTTTTGGTTGGAGGATGATCTGGTTAATCTTCATTCAATATTTATTGAGAATGGAATGAATGAGGAGGATTTTATGCATGAAAAGATCCTAAATAAAGCTTATTCAGAAATCTTAGCTTAGGAGGAGATTTTCTGGAGCAAAAAATCAAGGGAAATTTGGTTAAAATATTGTTATAGAAATACTATTTTTTCCATAATTCAGTGAAGGTGCATAGGGAAAATAATAGGATTTTTTCTCTAAAGGATTATTTGGGTAATGTTTTAAACGAAGCTGAGCAGATTAACAAAGCAACAATCAGTTTTTCTCATATTTCTTTGTTGATAGATCTGAAGACTAGTTGTTTGAACAAAATTTATTAGAAGTGATTCCTAGATGTATTTCAGAGGCCCCAAATGTGATGCTTATGGAGCTAGTTTCCCTAAAATAAGTTAAACAGGCTTTATTTGATTTGGGGGGTGATAAAGCACTAGACCCATATGGGTTTCCAACTTTGTTTTTCCAGAAACTTTGGGATATCTTCACCCAAGATTTATGGGAGGTGGTAGAGGAGTGAAGGAGGGGTGGTTTTATTCTAAAAGACTTTAATAACACTTTCATTGCTTTAATTCTAAAAAAGTTAGTAGCCAATTCCTTTGAAGACTTTGGACCAATATCCTTATGCAACATGGTCTATAAGTTAATTTCTAAAGTCATAGCTAATAGGTTGAAGTTGGTTCTAGATTATGTTATTTATCTTGAGCAGAGTGGTTTTTCACCCAATAGGTCAATCTTTGAAGGGGTTATTATGGCTCATGAAACCATTCATTCCATCTAGCTGGAAAAATCCAAGAGAATGATGGTTAAACTAGATATCAAAATGGGTTATGATGAAGTGAATAGGGGCTTTTTGTTGAAAGTTTGTGAGAAATTTTCATTTTCCGAAGATTGGATGGCTTGGGTTAGGAGCTACATCAAACTCTTTTATTTTATGTGTTAGTGAATGGAAGCCCTCAAGGATTTTTTGACTCAAAAAAAGGTATTAGACAAGGTGATCCTATATCACCTTTTCTCTTTATCATTTTGGTAGAATTCATTGGGAGGCTTCTCTCCAAGAATCATAGAGCTGGTCTTTGGAAAGGCATCAAAGCAGCTGAAGGTATTGACCCCTATCACATTTGTAATTTTCTAATGATACATTCTTGTTGGGTGAAGCATCTTTAAGAGAAGCTAGTGTGATGAAGGGGACTCTAGATGCTTATGATAGAGCATCCGAGCAATGTATAAACTAGAAAATATTAGAAATTTTATTTTTTAATACCCCTATGCATAAACAGCTAGAAATTTGTAGAATTCTAGGAATGAAATTTGATGCTCTTCTTAGGAAGTATCTTGGCATTCCCCTCTTTGGGGGCGCTAATAAATCTAGTGTTTGGAAAGAATTGGTGGATAGCTTTCTTAGAAGAATGAATGGATGGAAGAGAAAATGGTTAATGACTGTTGGGAGGATCTTAATGCTGAAATAAATTATTCAGCGATTTTGATTTATTCAATGATGTGTTTAAATATTCTGAAGAAGGTGATTAGCACCATTGGGCATAGAATGTGCAATTTTTTTTGGAATGGTGTTAGTGGGAAAGATTAAATTCCTCTTTTAGCTTGAAAAAATATTTTTCAATCGAAAGAAAAAGGCGGGGTTGGTTTGAGGGATTGGCAAGTCATGAATGAAGCCCTTGGAGAAAAGTTGTTCTGGAGCATTTATTCAAACCTAGATCTATTATGGATGAAAATAATGAAGGCTAAATATTTATATTTTGTAGAAAATAAAAAGATTCTAACCATTCAGAATCTACCTAAAGGTTTTACCATATGGAACTTCATAGTCTCTTGTAGGCTAGTTATTATTAGTCATATAACCTAGCAGCTTGGTAATGGATATAAAGCAAAATTTTGGTATGATTCTTGGGATAAGTGACCTATTATTCATGAGAATACTAATGTGCAAGAGTTGAGAACTTTTTTCTCACAAAGGTGGGGTGATAAGGTGAGTTATTATGTTGTCCCAAAACGAGGCGCTTTTGATTGAGAATGGGTTTGGAAAGAGATTGATGGTGAGTGTTTAATAGATCGACAAATTGAAAGGATGCACACTATTTTTCATGACAATAAAGTGTTATAGTATGAGAATGAGGACAAGGTGGTTTGGTGTGGCTCTATGAATGAGAATTATTCTATTAAAATTGGTTATCAATTATTAGATTCCTAAGAAGGTAATTTTTTTGGGCTAAGAATCTATGTTGGACTAAGGATTATTTACCAAAAGCAAGAAATTTTGCTTGGCTTGCTATGAAGGGAAGGATTCTATTTTGGCATAGAAGAAAGAGGCTTGTCTTTGCAAGGCCAAAAAAATGTGTGATGTGTGAGGCAGCTAAAGAATCTATGGATCACCTACTTCTACAATGACCTATAGTAGCTGAGTGTTGGGAGAGATTATCATTGAAGTTAGGTTGGCATGGTCCTCTTCAGAGGACTCTCAAAGAGGTTTTTGAGGGATGGCCTTGTCCTAATAAGAAGTCTCTTCTATCTAATATTTGGATAATCAACCTGTCAATTATGATGTGGGAAATATGGAAAGAATGGAATAGGAGGATCTTTAAGGACCAAAAAGAACCCTGGTGTTTGTGGAGAAGGATAGATCATGTGATCAAGGAAGTTGTAGACATGGTTGCTTTCCAGTATTTGGATTTGAGAATTCATTTCACCTTGGAAGACAATAGGTTGCAAAAGGCTTGGCCAGGAATTAAGATCAGGTCAATTGAGGGTGAAATTTTTTCAATTAGCAAGAATGCTTCTTTGGAGGAAGTTTATTGGGAAAACCCACAAGAAGGATGGCATAAGGAAAATTTTGATGAGGATTCTAAATGAAACCCTCACCCATTAGGAGTAGGTGCACTAATTAGAGATCTCCATGGGAATATCATCACCTTTGGGGTGAAAAAACTTGAAGAGGGCACAAATAATGTAGCGGAAGCAAAGGCTGCATTGCTAGTAGTAGATTTGGCCTGAGTAATGGGTGCTCAAAGGCTCCCTATTGAAGGAGATTCTTTAATTATTATAAAAGCTATTATTAATAGGGATGCAAAAGCATGGAATTCACAGGGTTTTACAAGGGCTATTGTGAAGGAGTTAGACTTCTTTGATGACTTTCAAGTGAGTCACATACATCTTCTGGGCAATAAAGAGGTGGATTGCCTCTCAAAATGAGAAGTCTCTTTTTCTACCATTAGTGATTCTAAAATGGAAGATCTTAGAAGTGTGGAACTAGAGGCAGGGGATTGGCGTGAGTTTTGAACACTTCAAGGAAGTGAGGTGATGTGTTAGATTTGAAATTATTTTAATTGGTTTCATCTAAGGATATTTGTCAATGATTTCTTAAAGCTAGGAGATGTAACAAATACTTTTTCATTCGATTAAAAAGGCGCTTATGATTTGAATGGGAGTGGGTTCATACATGTGAAAGTCCAAACACATTTAAGAGAGGCTGGTGGGTGTCCTTGAAGGGTTGTTGAGAATGAATTAACTCTTCATTATTTGAAGGTGTGATTTTTTTCTTGGCAGTGGGAGGTGTTGGTTCATTAATGATGAATCGACGAGGTGGTAGTGAAGAGGACGCTTAGCATGCATGGATGGTATTTTTAAGGAAGGATAGATGTAGGTTGGAATATCAAAGAAGTAGGTGTGCAGACAGTTGTAGAGTTGGCTTTTTGAAGTTTGAGAAACTATGGAGGCTATGTATTCTTTCAAGATGAAGTTACAATAGAAGGGTTTTTTCGGCCCTGTGTCTAAATTTCCTTTGAAATTCCCACTAAAATGTCCTCACGATGATGTTGTGGAGGTGATGTTGGAGGCTTTGGGTAAGCTCTTCATGGATGCCACTCATAGGGATAGAATGAATATTGATATAGCATCCATGTTATTTGTATGGGGTTTGGAATTAAATGAAGAAATTGGCATTATTAAATGGGTTATGAATTATGTTTTTGAGGAGTTGATGTTGGGGATGGAGCCTTTTCTAGAATGGGATGGCCCGAGGTTTGGCTACGATATCTCGAAAGGGTTCGAGGATATGGAGGACGCTGAATATTTTGGGGTGGTTCCTTTTGTTAGGTGGAGAAGGCGAATGGACAAGGACACATATAGGTTGGCTATGCTTGCAGCCTGGGAAATTTTTAAGCTAGTCTTAAGATGCATGAGCGTGCGTTAAGCTAGAAGGCGCTAGACACTCTTCAAAAATTTCCTAGGAGGAAGTGTTGGGTTAGAGTATTTAGAGCCTAGAGAGAAAAACTAGGCAGGTTTGAAAGATAGATATGGTAGAATGGCAGTTGGTGGTTTTTTGGTGAAGTTTTTTTCTTTGTTTTGTGTTTCCTAATGGGTGCTTTTGGAGATGGTGAGCAATGAAAGGATAGTGCATGATGGTTGGTGTAGTGGATTGAGGTTGATCATGCTTGGGGTGCAGTTTTCAAAAGCTAGTTGCTTTTTGCTCGGAAATGCATAGGGGTTTAGTTGAATTTTGAAGCCAAAGATGGACACTATTGAATGATCATCCATTATTAGGAATTGATTTGGATGATTGATGTGTTTATCTATGGATTTTTAGAGTTGTTTCTAGTGCTGTTTTGGTTGTTTGGGGGGTCCTAGTTGCGAGATGGACATATCTTCTCCCTTTTATGGGTTGGGTTAATGGGGACCCAGTTTTTTTGCTAGGCAATCTTTCTAGTGTATGTGGGTTGGCACAAACCATGGTACTATTTTAATCAACTATAAATCCTTTTTAATATTTTAATAAATAAAATATAATATTACTGATCAAAGAAAATAAAAATAAAAATAAAAATAAAAATAAATAAATAAAAACCATTAAATTTTAATATATGTTAATTGAGTTCAAATGATGTTATGAGTTTCACAACATGATAATTTAATATAATTTAAAATTTAAAATTTAAAAAAATCTAATTTTTCTAATATTAATAATAGATTGATAACAATATACATTGAGATTTGGCAGATATCAGCTTAGTTTTTTTACTATTGATCATTAAAGATTGTACCTCTCCGAACAACCTTATGGGAAATTCAGTGAGTCAGGACCAAATTGTGCCTCACTGAATGACTTCTAGGATTTTAAAGAAAGCCAAATCTTCTTTGTGTGTGGTAAAAAATTGGCGATGTGCCAAGACTTTTACAACATTGCAAAATCTTAACCATTCCTTATAACTAATGAAATGGACACATAATGCCATAGACCCTTCATTGTTGGGAAGAGAACGAGCAACAAAGACTAGAGAAAGCACAATGTAGTCTTTCAAATCTCCTTGCATGAAGAAACCATTAAGGTCTAACAGTAATAAGAAACCATGAAAAACTAATAGGGATATTTGGATATTTATAGAACATTCCCTCTCTTATAGCATAATATGAACAACATAATATTTTATAGGAAATGATAGAGTATATTGAACATAATTCAGTTTATGAAAGGCGGTGTCAAAAAATAAAAGCTAATAACATGTGAAATCATCATTCAGGCTATCTATGTAAGGCTTTTAACACACTGCTCTCAACATAAGTGATAAGTGAATTTTTTTTTGTGATAAAGGCTATAAAATGCAGAATTTCATAGATTTATTCTTAATAGATATAATTCTTCCAATAGATTAACTAAAAAATAGAGGTCAAATGCCAATTTGATTAATAGTATTAACAAATATAACATGCGAAAGAGCATGAATAGTGCTCTATAAAATCCTCCTATCACTAATAAATTCAAACCTTCTTCAAAACTATCCTCTTTTGAAAGATTCAGAGGATGGTTCCTTTCTAAAGATTATCTAAGATTTTTTTATTCTCTACTATGAACCACTTTAAAAATCCAGGAGGGAGATTCACCGTCATAGCTAGTAGAGATGAACCAATGCCAGATTTCTACACTTGATTGATCATAATTTGATTTATATCATGATTAGATTACATTGATCTCTGCTCATAAAGTCCTGGGCTACTTGATTAATGGATCTAGATTTTGTAGAAGTTCCATGAAGATACACTGTCAGTAGTCAATCAGCTCTTAGCATGTAGCCTGAAAAAATTTGATCAATCATCTATGAAGAATGATGACACTGACTTGAAGGTTCCATCTTGAAAGTAAGATCTCCACTACACTCCCTGGAGAACTCCTCCCTAAAAGATCCCTCTATGAAGGATACAAACTACCTGACAGAAAGGATGATGTTGCAAGAGAGTAGGTTAATTTATACTTTTTGAAAACAACCTTGAAGAAAACCCCTGCCAAGACATGTGTCCTGACTAGGGACCAAAAGAAAATGATATATATAAAACTAACAAGCCACTATGTGGTGCATTGCACACCTTTATTCGAGAGTAGTCTTTGTATTTCAATCATGAAGCCATCCCAAATCAAAGAAGAAGAGTTGGAAACAAAAAAATGCTTGAAGGAAAACATTTCTCCGCAGTTATGGTGACTCACAAGGAGCCTTCGCTTGTGGAGGCATGAACCTAAATCTCGGGTAATTATTGGAGTTCGAGGAAAGCAACATGTTAGGTCTCCCAATATCTTTTAGTGGGCTAGACAAGGATGTGAAAATTATCATATGCTTGATCAAGATCAAGCAATTTTTAAAAAGAAACACTTCCCCACCTAGATGAAATAGCTTTGATATGGTACTATAGTCGAGAAAGGGGAAGAACTTCCTTCTCAATCTCCCCGACAATTGGTTATGAGCTAAAACCCTGTAGTGTTGTGGAGGCTTGGATTTTGAACTTGATTACTCCTACAATATGCTCGATTGTTAACACTCCTCCATCTGATGAGAATAGGGAAAAAATCTAGATTGAAGGAAAACTTTGAACTCCCTCCTTGATCTCCTTGATTTTCTTATTTGAAACTTCCTTGTAAGATTTACTATTTTACACAACCCTATGGAAGATGATGAATTTGTTTTCCTTTGTCACAACCACCCTTCAATCACAAATCATGTCATCCCTTAAGGATTCTTTAGTAGCTTTACATATTTTTAAGATCAAGATCCTTGATTCTTCAGCCTAGGGGGTGAATGTTGTAAGAATTTTTTTAATTGTTTGGCCAACCTTTGTGTTTAATTCTAGAACATCCTTTAGAAATTGTAAGACTCGTTTTAGGGCTACAACTGCAACTATGATTCTCTCCCAATAAGTAGATATTATTTTTTGTAGTATTAGGAGGATTTCAAATCCTTGTGCCACAATCAGTTCCTATTGCAATTGGTACTCCCTTGCTTTCATGTTTCCTTCTAGTTGATTCTTCTCTTGGAAAGTGTTTGTAAGCTCATAGTGTAGCTTCCCAACCTCCTCATTGTGAACTAGAAAAATAGACTTGATGTCTTGCTTTTCTTTTTTTTCCCTTTCTATTTCTATCTGGGACTTATGAAGGTTGACAAAGGATTGAGATTAGACATTTTTTTCTAGCTAAATCACTTTCTAGCCTTCAATATTTTTTTGATGCTCTGCATTTGTTTCATGTTCAACTATGATCTTGCATCTCAACCTTTCTACCTTGGCATGAAGCCGATTCTTCTCACTCTAGGCCTCTTCAAGCAATTTAGTTGCTTCACCCTATTGACCATATAACTGCCTCAAGCAGGCCATCTCCAAATATTTTCCTTTGATTTCTACTTGTATTCTTTTCACTGTGGCTTTTACATTTTCCAATTCTATCTCACACTTCAATTTTTTGTCCATCTTTTCATAGTCAATGTAAACCACCTTCTAAGTTACTATAGACAAAACCACTTTGTCACATGGAAGAGTCTCACTCAAATATAGGCCTAGAACTCTAATGTCATAATCTTTGAATTGCATTTCTCCCTCTGGCTTGGACATCAACATCCTCATATAAGCAATCAAAAGAGCATTTTGTTCTTCATCAAAACAAGCTTCAATCTTTTGAGTAGCTAATTTTTCCATTTCCTTTACCCATATTTTCTTCTTTCTTGCTTGTCAGGCCTATCTTGTTGCTTCTATATGACTCTAAATACTCTATGGGGTATCGATACTCTGTGCGGCAAGAAAAACACCTAGAGGGAGATTGAAAAGGGTGAAAAAAGGAGAGGCTTCAACCATCTGAGTTTGTAGAGAGGTGAAGGGAAGCATTATCATATAAAAAGGTGAAATACCATGTGTGGACTAAGAAGGAGAGAAACCCATTAGAGTAAAAGGGGAAGTGGGTGGACAAAGAGGCATTTTCCTAGAAGTAGATGGGGTTGGTGAAATTGGTAACATGGATGTATTAGTGTTTTCAATGGGTTCCCTTGATAGGGTGATTAGAAAATCAATTTTTGCTGACATGGATGATGCTAGGGTAAATAAAAGAAGATGAGTCCACAAAACGTGGAAGTTTTTGCCTTAGGCAAAAAATTGAAATGAACTTGCAAAAAATAGGATCCCGCTTTATAATAAACTAGATCCCATTTTAAAAAAGCAGAATCTTGTTTAGCTTTGGGATCCCAAGCCTAAATTTTGAAAATGGGATCCCGTTTTGAAAAAAAATTCAAAAACACAAATTTCCAAAAATGGAAAGTTTTCAAAACGAGATCCTATTTTGAAAAATTTCTATTTTTGGAAACTTCCAATTTTTGAAAAATTTCCATTTTCAGAAAGTTTTCAAAACAGGATCCCATTAGGAAAACTTTCCACTTTTGGTAATTTTTAAAACGGGATCCTATTTTACAAAACGAGATCTCGTTTGATAGAACCATAAAAAAATGTTTTTTATGAAAAGGATCCCATTTTTTAAAATACGAATTTTTGGTCAAGTTTTTAGCTTGTTTTTTGGTTCAAGAAATGGCTTGGGGACCCGAACCTAAGCTTTGGACCTGGTTTGACCTGCAACTTGAAGGTCATGTTATTGTGATAGGAAAATAGTGACTTTGGACATATGTCTGAAGACCTATTTTGCAAATTTTTTTTACGAAATTAAAACCCACTATAGATGACACAGTGGAGATTCCAAATATTTTTTTTTATAATTTGATTAATTTTTCTATTTTTCAATTAATTTCTAATGAAACTAGTCCATAAACTTGAATTATCAGGGGTTTTTAGTATTTTGATAAATTTTGATAAACATAACATTTTGACAAACGGATTGCACGAGAACAAACTTTAGACAATTCTTTTCAATTTAAAAATAAAAAATAAAAAGAGGATAAGTTTATGTCATCTTATGCATGTCATACACGACAATTTTTCAAAACAACAAATATGTCTGATAAAAATTTAAGCAAAACAAAAAGATTCAATAAAAAATTGCAAAAAAATATCAAAAACAAGCTTCAATGAGTCACAAATATTTTCCCAAAAGGATTTAGAAAAATATGATAATTTAGGTCAAAATATGGATGTTGTACATGTGCATGGTATGGTAAAAAAAGGTAACTTTTAAATAGTGGTTCTTAAAAACATCTATTAAAACTCAATTTGTACAATCTAGGTATTATAAATTACATATTTGGAAACTAGACTCCGAGTACTACATTTTGTGATTAGTGACTTTTTGAAGATTCCATCTCTAAGTGCTTCAAATTTAAGGTCAAATGTGTCAAATTCTAAAAATCAGGGAAAACACTCACTTTTTGGCAAAAAAGTGGACTCAACTTCTTGCCAGCACCTACTCATTCAGCACGTGGGGTTTCTTTGTGGGGTTCATTGTCAAATATGGTTGGGGATTGTTCAGGATGAGAACATCAGAACCTATGGATGGAGGACTCCTTTTAGTAGATGAAGGGACTAGAACAACTAAAGATGTAGAAAAAAGAAGGGGAGGAAAAATACTTACATGGACTGTCGAAGTTAAAAACTTTGGTGGAGCATATTCTACCTCTTCTTCTCCTTTGCTTAATATGCTTGGTCCACCTAAGTCTTGGGATCATCTCTTCTTTGTAGGAGCCGAACAAGTGGATTCAGATTCCTTGGCAGTTGATCTTGTTGAAACTTGGGCCCCTACATCTATAGCAAATATCTTTGTGGACCATTGGGTCCTTTTCCCCTTTGCTAGGGTGCTATTGGAAGATGTGATCTATGATCCTTTTTTTTTTGACCCACTGGATTGTACCTCCATGTGTCAAAAATGAGAACTAGCCCTAGGCAAGCCAATTTGCTAGTCAATACCTCTCGCTCTTCTCTTTTTCACAAGTGTTAGCCAACTTTTGGCAATGGTAAGGGGAATTGGGTAAAGTTCCTTTTTATGTCTCTTGTTGCTAAAGGATTTGTCAAAAATAGTTTCCTGATGGCATGCCTCCAAAATGAAGGACTTGTCTGTTACAAATTTAGGGAGCCTAAAAGGCTCCTCAACAAAACTATGGAATTTGATGAAGGAAAATTTAGCTAATAAAAAATAATCCACCAGGGTCTAATGGATTTTCATCCATTCTAAGGCTTTAGGGGAAAACTAACTTGGAGGGTGTGGAGAAGGGTCTATAAGTACAAGTTGTAGGAAGTAATCAACAAATGAATAATAATTTGATGTTTTGGAAAGAACATGGATCCAAACTAAAACTAGCTTGTATAACCCTACTGTATTAAACTTACTGAGTGACAAATATGATCAGCAAAATTTAGGGCTTTGATGTAAAATCAAATGTGCCAAAAAAGAAGAATACCTACACTAAAAAGTAGTTCCATAATTTCTTAATTGTTCTAGCATCTTTTCAACCACTACATTAGTACAAAATCAAAATACTTCTACCTCCTCTCCTTCTAAAGCATAAGGCCAAGCCCACTTGGAATGCATAAACCTTTTCGTTATCTTCAAAATTGTAAATATAAGCTAACATTGCAAAAATAACCTACACATCTACTTTGAAATTTCTATGAGCTAGAGGGAATATGAGTTGCTTGCCTTCCAAATTCTCAATTGTTTCATCCTATACCATAGAAAAAAGGAAACTTGCTTTATTTTGGGAACAATTGATGATAAATTGGATTTAATGAGGCCTTGATTCAGTGTTGTGAGGAGTTTTACACATCCACACTATGTCTTGGACCCTTGCAAAACTGAATAAAATGCATTTAACAATGTCTTGTAAAGGTGTTGTAAAAGACTTTCATACCTCTCTAGACTTAATGAACCCATTTTTCCTTAATTCAACATTATAAAATGTATTTAATTGAATTATCACATCCATCTAGAAGGCTTGTGAAATAAACTTAATGATAATCTAGTGTTATAATGTGTCTTACACATTCACATTGGATGTTGCTCCTTTCTAGGCTATGTGGACCTCACTCTAGTGTTGTAAAGTGTATTTAATCACACTTTCACATTGAATTATGTGTCCCAATCCCTAATTGACCTTTACATCATCATTAACAGGCCCCTATTACCCAACATTGTGCATCCTAAGGCATAATTTGATTAAATACCCAACAAAGTCAGCATATAAACTTGATTTTCTCATTCCCCAACAACCCAGCTAGAAAATGGATCCCTTTGGGACTAATTCACCATCTATGGTGAATGAGTCCCTAATAGGTGGGACTGATTTGACCAAGGTGGTGAATTAGTTCCATTTGGGTCATTTTGGGTTTTGAGTGGGAAAAACTAGAATTTAAGTTCATTATTCTTTCATGCTGGCCTTAGGGATCTAATTAACGAGTGAATAAGGTGAATTTCCTATAAAATCAAGCCTTTAAACACTAATTTACATCTCTTACCTAATTCAAAACTCATTCATCATTTTTCTTTCACTTCAAGTCAAGCAAGTTAGGGTTTTATCATTCGAAGTCATCAAGAAAGATTCCAAAGACATTGAAGGGAAGAATCTTCCTCCATTGCTATAGAAATTCAAGATTAAACATCATGGAAAGGTATTGACTCCATTATTGCATGCTTCATTACATTCTTTCATCATTTTTGTTTAATTACCTACAAGTGGGTTTGACCAAGGCAAACCCCCATTCCCTAACATCCAACATTTATATTTCTCTTCTTATGTGTTTGTCGATTTAGGCATCTTGGAAGCTTGGAAATCATTAAGAATCAAGTTGAAAATTTGTTTAAGTATTCTCTTCATTTTATAAGGAAAAATATCAACAAAAAGTCACTTTTAGGTTCCAAAATTATACTTTTAGATGTGGAAACTTGTTAAGAACCGAAGAGCAGACCAGAGACTTCAACTTCCACCTTTGAATCTTCAAAGATTCAAAAGTGGACTAGTTCACCATGGGTGGTGAATGAGTACCACTACCAGGCCTAATTTTTGTTTTATGTAGTTTTTGATACCCATTTGTCCAAAACGTGTTTTGGAATAGTTTCCCAGATCTGTGATTGATTTTCCCAGAATGGCAAATGAGTCCCACCAGGCCTAAAAATTAGGATCAACATAATTTAAAGATTCAATTCATGTATCCAGTAAGTTTATAGGTACTCTTCTTCAATTTCATCAATTTTTGTTGTAGTTTACTTTCATTTCTAGGTGCTTTTGCATTACACAATGTGCTTTTCAACAAGTTGCATTTCAATAGTTTTCACTTAATAATCAATAGCTTTTACTAGTTTGTTACATCTAGATAATTGCATTCAGGCATAATTCCTTCATACTTGCATTAGTTTGAGTGAACCACCTAGTTTTTTGCCCTATCTCTCTCCTTTTAGGTAAAAAACCCTAAGAGTGGAAGAGAAGTACATAGCCCCCAAAAATCTATGGTTCACATCCATGTAAAATTTTAATTGCTTGTCATTGGTTCTCCAAAAATCTTACCTCATTTTGTGTTTGAATCTTTTTTCATCCTATTTTATGGGGATGCACAATATATCCTAGATAGTTTCTATGCTAATTTTAACCCTCAACTTGTTGCCACTGATAACCCTTGTTTCTTTATCTATCCTTTTTGCACATGCATCCACCAGCTATAGGCATGGATGTATGGAGGGAAATATGAATTGTGGAAAACCGTAATACCAGAGCTATAACACAAAACCTTGGGTTGACCTATGGGAAATCATTCTCTACATTGCTTCTTCCCTAAGTTGTTTAAGGTTTACATGCAACTTCAAGTCATAAATTTTATCCTCAAAATATTTATCCACTTCCTCCTTAATGGGTTTCCTACCTATATGGTTCTAGTATGAGAAAAAATTGGTATTCTAGCACTAGGGCGCTAGCATCTAAATCCTTTCCAAAGATGTTGGTGTAGCCTAGTCTAGTAGATGAGACTTCATCATATTGACCAAAAGATGATGCTTTTGGCATGCTTGTGTTCTGAGAAGGATTTGCAGAAAACTTCTTCACACCAAAAATTTCTTGAGAGTTTTGATACTTGGAAAAAAGTTTCTTTTAGGGTGCATTAATTTTTGCATGTACACACAATAAGGCATTGTTACCACTAGCTCGCTAGAACTACCAATGAGTTATATCTATGGAGTGTGATCTGTATCCCTTAGGAATACCAAATCTATCATGAGAATGCAATTATTACATTCCCTCTGCTACCCTTTTCAAAAATAAGCCTTATGTGATGGGAAGTGTCCCTTTGAGTAGTAGAAAGCATGCTTTGAGCAATTGAAAGGTACTTTAAAAAGAAATTTACATTTAATTTGGTAGATTCTAGCCTTTTAAGAAATGCCTTTTCGCATGAGCAGGTAGGCTAGAATTGGTGATGACAATGAACACATGGCAGCAATCGGTACATGCGAAAATTTACTCCCAATGCCTGAATTAATTTCTTAATTTTTTTGTTTTAGATCCTTTGTACGATTTATCCCTCATCTCCTATCACCTTGATATTTTTCTATTATCATCTAATGGGAGATAGATTTTCTATTCATCGAGCTCTAAAACACACTTTTTCTATGAAGAGTAATATCAACTTAGCAAAAATATCTTTAAATTAGCATTTGAGTTAGTAAGCTTCTCCCACTGTGTTTTCTATTCTACCAACCTTTAGCTTGCTTACTACCATCATGTCTGGCCTAGGTACCCTAATTTGGATCTTGAGCTGAAAGTTGCAGAATTCCTTTATAGGTGAGGTCACTTGTGAGAGAATTAAATTCTTGGTAGGTGAACCATCAATTTTTGGCACCAATGCACTTCTCTAGCTCTTCTAGGGTTTTTCACCTAAAAGGAGAGATGTAGGGAAAAAAATGCTAAGGGTTTCATTCAAATTATATTACGTATGATGTTATCCAAGCTAAATGAAGTGAACTAAATACAATTAAGTGATTTAAATGAATGATTATGAATGAGAAACTAAGATTTAAACTATGTTGGAAAACACACTATGATATCCAAACAGTGAACTAAAAGATGGATAAATGAAAAACAAAAAGAGAAAGTTTGAATCACAGTGCACCTAGGAAAGATTTCAGGAATCTAGAATGTTCTGAATGATGTCTAAAATTATTGAAAAATCAACAATGGGACTCATTCGCCCAGGGTGGTGAATTAGTCCTACTACTGGTGAAATCTACGGGGAACCAAGTTTCTAACTATCAGGATCTAGAATCTAAAAAAATATAGATTTTCAGTCTTAATGTAGGACTCATTCACCACTAGTGGTGAATTAGTTCTCTCCCAAAATTATGAGAAATCAAGAGACAACTTTGCAACACCAGATCTAGAAATGTCTGCTTGTTGGGTTGCCGAAGTCAATTATGTAGGAAATGGATGGAAAACCTTCTCCAAGCATGAAATATGATAGATTTGACTTGACATACCTAGTTGAATTTTTCACCAATCTTCAATCACCTAAATGATTTTTAAATATGCATACCTAGGTATGCAAACACACATGAAAGAGGGACAAAATGGTTGAGGGTTAGAAAAAAGGGTTTGCCTTGGTCAAACCCCACTTTGGTAATCAAACCCTTAATAAAATAATAAAATGCAAGAGAATGATAAACAAATAACATGCAAATGGTATCAACTTAACAAACCCTTGCTGATGAAAATCTGAAGTTGTATCAATGGATGCTTCATAATGCTTAATGAATGCTTGATTTGATGTTGTAAAGTCCTTGAATTCTTGAATGAATGAAAAGATTGCTTGGATGTGATGTGTGATTGTAGGAGATGTGAAATGAGGTGAAATTCACTTATGTATACCACCTCGTTCCTTAGTAACCCATTAATACCTCATCACAGGCCAACACCAAGTGATTTTGAATAAAAAATTGAAAGGAAATTTAAAATATTTTGAATTTGGAGCGAAGGGGGACTCATTCGCCTCATTCGCCACCCATGGAAAATGGGTCCCACCTAGGACTTGAAAATAGGTTTTAGGAATTATCTTGTATTTAATATTATCTGTCGGGTTTACATTCAAAAATACACTTAATTAAAGCTTATAAGGGCATAAAGGGATCAAATAAAGCATAAGAAAGGAGTAAATAGTGAAGTGCCTAGAAAAACATGAAATCTTGTTACAAGACTTGACAACACTTCAAAATAAGACTTTTTTAATGATGAAAGGGTGATTTTTAGGTGAATTGTAATGAATAGATTCTAGAAGAGTGTAGAAATATTTTAGAACACTTCACAACACCTTCACAAGATGTCATTATTTGAATTTTAGTACCTAAATATGCATGTTCAAGCCACATTACAATATAAAATCAAAGAAAAATAGACCAAACATAATGAAGCAAGACCTAAAAGGCCATGAAAATGACAAGGGGCCATTTTTCTATTAAACATTTAGCCCCCACTTTAGTGAGAGGATGAACTTGCTTCAAACTCACACTAAAGTAGCCATGAACATTGAGAAGAGGGTTCAAATGCACTTACGTTAGTAAGATGGAATAAAAATGATCAAGAGGTATGATCAAGCCCCCAAGATGAAGATCCCATGTAAAACTAAGCATAAGAAAAAAGGAACACACAAGTGTTGAAATGAGAGAATCAGATGAAGCTGTGATCATCTATCCAACTAGTTGGGGATTATATCTAGGCTGATTGAGAATGTATACTCACTCTGGGGTGACAGAACTCATGGTAATCTGTCAGGTGAGAAGGCCCAAGTATACTCACTCTGGGGCCATAGAACTTCTAATTGTCTATGGGTTGAGAAAGCCCAAAAAGAGGGGAGATACATACGCTAGTTGCTATGCACTCTCAAACACAAAGGCAGCTATGGGAAAAAGTCATGCTGCTAGATGGGCTTCCCAGTCAACCATACAAAAGTTATACCTCTTGATAACTTTAACAAGGTGCCACAAGGAAAAGTTTCCATTTGTGCTTCATGAGACAAGAAAAGCTATGTATGCTTAGAACTAATGAACACAAATGAAGGTACCACATACATGCAAGTTGCATTATGCAAGGTGGAAAAAATAAAAAATAAAAAATGCAAAAAAGTAAAAATGTAAAAGATGTTTAAAGGAGTCTTGTTAAGTTCATGCAAGGTCTACCACTTAGGGAAAATTGTGTCTAATGTCTCCAAGAGAAGACCAATCAAAGAATAGTATATTCACAACTTAGGGGTTGTAGTGCATCACATCAGGCCACCAAGAGGAATGTAATATGCTAAGATAGATCACACTTATGAAGGACATCAGACCCAATGTCATCCACAAAGTGACAAACACATTGTATGAAACAACAAGGCTACCTTAGGAACCAAGAATGCAAATGAATTAATGGTAATGTATGCCCCCCACTTGAAAGGAATTTCTACACATCATTCTATGAACAATTACTTTAAAGTAGCGAAGGAAAGAAAAATTCAAAAGAAAAACAAGACATGAGAGCCAACTTGGAAATCCTTATTCCAAGTCATAGGTTTCAAAGTTAGGCTACATCTATGTAAGAGAAAATGAAAAAAAGGAAAGGGAGTTGCCACCCAGAAAAGAGCACACCAAAAACATAAGAGATCTATGGTTTTGGGGTCATTATGTTCGTTGTTGCAATGTTTTTTTGAAAGAGATCAGAAATTCCATCACTCCCCAAAGCACATAGAACTGGAAGAATGACACAAAGAGAGCGAAAACAAAAGAACAAGAAAGTTCATTCTAGGTCAACATGGAAGAGACATTGTGGTCTCAATGCTTTGCATTGTCCCTAGAAGGAAAACACAAAACAAAAAGAGAAAATGACAAGGACCTTTTGGGTCAACCTGGAAGAGACATAGGGTGTCTCTCCACTTTGAATCATCCCCAATAGGAGAACACAAAATGAAAAGAGAAAAAGAAAAGATGCATTACATATAGAAGAATAGAGATATAAATAGAGGAATTGTACAAAGAGAAGGAAACATCAAATGCACATTATAGGGGAACATGATACACACATGAAAATGAAAAAAGGACAAGAGAAATTAAAAAAGGCTAGCTAGGTGAATGCAAGACAACCATCTAAGATTTCATGTGCCTCCCAATCATGTTCAGTGTAATGCAAGGGTAGTTGACTATCCAAAGGAAGAATTGCGAGTGTCGAACTAGGGGTCATGCTAGGTTCTTCACTTGGTGGAGAGGATTTATCATTTAAGCTCATGGTAGATGAAAATAAAGAGTTTAAATCATTATACACTTATTTATCTATTTTTTTCTATCTCCACATCATCATCATCATCAAGATTGATGACAACAGGAGGACAAAGGGTGATTTCCATGGAAGGATGTATCAAAAGATGTGGCTATTGGATTGGGTAATTTTGTTGGGAATATTGGATTGGACTATCTTGTGGTGGGTCAAGAGAAGGAGGGTGGTCATTTATTTCTTTTGTCTGAGGTAAAGGTTGGTTTTCTTTATTTTCTTCCATTCATTACTGACGAGCAAGGAGAAGACGATGACTCCTCTATTCTCTAGCATAGTGGTTTCATTTAATTCTATTTTAAAGTTGGTGAGGTATAAGAGAGGATTGATTCATCATAGGTTCTTCTACTTCTAAAGAGGGAAAAATGGAAGAAACTAAAGAAGATGGGTCAACCACTTTCTCTTTGGCTTTATACACTTGTTTAATATGAGGAGGCATGACAAGAGTTGTTTCATTTTCCCTTAGTCATTTAATTGATGGTGGGGAAGTGTCTAAGGGTGGTTGGTCATGAGGTTGTATGGTTTGTTCAATGTCAGACTCAGGTTGAAGCATGATTTCATCTATGATGGGAGGAGTGGAAGTGGACAGGGACATGTTATGAAGAGACAATTCAGCTACGCATTTGGCTTTGAGCTTCTAATAGGTTATGAAAAAGAATTCCTTTTGAGGGGTGATGGATTCCATAGGTTTAGGCCAAAAGGATTCTAAGGAAAAATTACCTTTAGAGGATAAGGGATTAAAGCCACTATGGTGTACAATAAATATTTCATTTCCATGTGGAAACTTCAAACACTTGTGAACCACTAATGGGACCACTTTCATTGAGTGAATCCATAGGTGGCGTAGCCTCGAATGAAATGGATCTGATTGTGAAATAATTGAAAATTTTACTTCCAAAGTTTTGGGTCCTATCTATAAGGGGAGTACGATCAATCCAATTATAGGGAATGCAAAACCAGTATAAATGTCTTAATCCATGTAGTTAGTTTAATATAATCATCTTGATAGAGATCATGTAATAGTAAAAACTCTTCTATGATCATATTCTCACCATAGGTGGGATCTATTAATATCCCATTGGTGGACTTATCATAGATTCTACCGGCTACATAAAGAAGACCATCAAGAAGTTTTTGAAGTATATCTTTAGTAGAAAAAGTGATATCAAGAGATTTATTATTTTTTCCCTTACGAGGGATAACGTCTATGGAACCCACAAGTTTATCCATAGGAGTAACTTGGGTAATAGTTGGAGATATATCACATTGTTCACTATTTATATTAACATTCATTACATCAATGTTTGAAGGTTCACTAGCCTTGACAAATGAGATATTGTGTTTTGGCATGGGATTGGTGAAAATTTGTAAATTCTAGTTAGGGGGTGAAATAGACTTATTTCCTTGATCATTAACACCCACAATGGACAAATGGCTTGAATAAATGAGGTCTTGGACTAAATTTTTGAGATGCTTACAGTGTTTGGTGTCTTGTCCATTTTGGTGATGAAAATGACAATAAGCATTAGGTTTGAAGGAGGGTGGTAATGTGTGGGTGGGATCAAGTGGTTTAACAAGTGGCAAAGTGATCGTGTGTTGTTGGATCAATTGGTTCATTGTATTATGGAGGGTATCAGTTAAGGGAGTAAATTGTCTCTTCGTGTTCCCATAGGTATAAGGCACCACTACTTTAACAAATGCCACTTGGTTTGAAATTGGTTGGGTTGGTTGTGGTTGTGGTTGAGGAGGCGGATTGAACTATAAAAAGCCTCTATTCAGTTTGTGAAATTTTTGATTGTTGGTTTGATTATTGTGTTCAGGTTTATTAGCTTAGTTAGAAGTAGATTTTGAATCATGAATTGAAACTGAGTTATGGTATTCACATAGGGTTGTGCATAAGCACATGAACAAAGGGAATTTCATCATAGTTAACTTATCCTAAAGGTTTGTGTGTAAGTTTTGATAAACATCTTCTGTAGATGTGAATTAGGAATTTTGACATCTACTTGAGCATACAATGATTGATAACGTGAAATGAAATCAGTGATTTTCTCATCGGCATCTTTTCTACAACATATGAGGTCAGCCATTATCATTTTAGGGGTAATATGAACTTGAAAGTGACTTAAAAATGCATCTAAAAGCTCATTAAATGATCATATGGAATGATTGGGCAAGTTGGAAAACCACTTTAAGGCAATATCTTTCAAAGTCCTTGGACATTTTTTTGCTAAGAATTTATGATCAAGGACAAAATCATTGCATAGAGTTGTATAAGAATTAACATGATTGATAGGGTCTCCTTTACCTCCATATTTATCAAACTAAGGTATTTCTATCCCTTGTGGCATCTGTGTGTGTAATATTTCTAAAGGGGCTACTATGAACATGGTATGTGGGTCGATCAATTTGACCTTGGCTAATGGTGGAAAGTTAGTGCATGGATGAAACAGTTGTAAGGAATTGTGTAAGAATAGCATAGAGGTAAGTGGTTTGAGGTGGAAGGTAAAATGTTGATGGAGTTTATTTGATGTTAATGGAAGTTAAAGCAACACTAAGAGGGGTGAAGGTAGTGTAAGGGACTTGTGATGCCACAAGAGAACTGGAAATGCTAGTTGGAATTGGGAAATAAGGAGCCACATAACTAACCCAGTGCATAGTTGTGGTGACTTTCAGATTGGTATAAGTTGGTATGGATGCTATTGCTAAAGGGGGGGAGCTTGAGGTCCTCCTTGGCTTACAACCATGTTTGTGGATAGGGTAATAGAAGAGGCATGTTTATTGTAAATATCAACAATTTTCTTCATAACTTGCAATTCATCATCACTTTCAATCAAATGATGAAGGTTTTCAATTGTGGGTATGGTGGTGGTGGAAATATTTTTAAGTGACAAGTCTTGTTGTAAATGTGCAAAATCCTCATGGATATTAATGACCTTTTCTTGTGGGAGGGAGTTGTTTTGGGTGTCAACATTCATTGGATGGAAAGGTGAAGGCATAGAATTGGTATTATCAATGCCTAATGCACCATTTTCCATACTAGGAGTAGGAGCTCTTGAGATCCCAAGGTCCAGAATGAAAGTGCTATCATGGGAGGCCACAAGTCTAGAACTTTGTCTCACTAAAGTATTATCAATGGGGGACCAAATACTCATACAAGTACCACAAAAGATAGGGTGAATTTAAATGCCAAGTAATCTAGGAGTTCTGAATGAAAATATTAGAAATTCTACTAACTGTAATAGATAAATAACTACAAAAAACAAAAATGTAGGAAAATATCAGAAAATGTCTAAAAGTGTTGTGTAAAAAGTGTAGAGGGACTGATTTGCCTAGGGTGGCGAATGAGTCCTAGTATGATTTTTTTTGTGTTTCGTAGAAATTTTAATGTGATTTTAAGGCTGCTCAGAATGCAATTAAGGATGCAGAATGCAAAGTTTTAGTTTTTTCAATGATATGCAATGCAAAATTGAAATCTAAACAAAGCTTTCACTGATGCAATATCCGAAGTCCTAGAATGCAAGAACAAAACAATATGCTAATTGAATGTTGATGAAAATGTAATATAGGATGTAATATGTGAATGAAATCAAAAATGCAAGGTGTTCAAAATGTAGGTTCACCAAAATGAATTGTCAATTTTTGGCACCAATGCACTTCTCTAGCTCTTCTAGAATTTTTCACCTAAAAGGAGAGAGGTAGGGCCAAAAATGCTAAGGGGTTCATTCAAATTATGTTATGTATGATCTTATATAAGCTAAATTAAGTGAACTAAATGCAATTAAGTGATTGAAATGAATGATTATGAATGAAAAACTAAGATTGAAACTATGTTGGAAAACACACTGTGATATGCAAATGATGAACTAAAAGATGAATAAATGAAAAATAAAAAGACAAAGGTTTAATCAAAGTGCACCTCAAAAAGATTTGAGGAATCTAGAATGTTTTGAATGCTCTATGAAATTACTAAAAATAAACAGTGGGACTCATTCACCTAGGGTGGCAAATTAGTCCTTCTACTAGAAAAATATGTCAGGAACCAAGTTTATGACTGTCGGGATCCAAAATCTGAAAAAACCTAGATTTTCAGTCTTAAGGTGGGATTAATTCACCACTGGTGGTGAATCATTCCTCCCAAAATTTTGAGAAATCAAGACACAACTCTGCAACACCAAATCTAGAAATGTCTACTTGTTGGGTTGTCGAAGCTAATTTTGTAGGAAACAAACATAAAACCTTATCTAAGCTTGAAATATGATAGTTTTGACTTGAATTACCTAGTTGACTTGTTGACCAATCTTCATTCGCCTAAATGCTTGTTAAATATGCATACCTAGGTTTGAAAACACACATGCAAGAGGGGAAAAATGGTTGAGGGTTAGAAAATAGGGGTTTGCCTTGGTCAAACCCCACTTTGGTAATCAAACCCTTAATAAAATAATGAAATGCAAGAGAATGATAAAAAAATAACATGAAAATGCTATCAACTTACCAAACCCTTGTTGATGAAAATATGAAGTTGTATCAATGGATGCTCCATAATGCTTGATGAATGCTTCATTTGATGTTGTAAAGTGCTTGAATGCTTGAGTGAATGAAAATATTGCTTGGATGTGATGTGTGATTGTAGGAGATGTAAAATGAGCTGAAAATCACTTATGTATACCATCTTGTGCCTTAGTAACTTGTTAATACCTCATCACAGGCCGACACCAAGTGACTTTTGAATAAAAACCCGAAAGAAAATTTAAAATATTTTGAATTTGGAGCCAAGGGGGACTCATTCACCACCCATGGTGAATGGGTCCCACCTAGGACCTAAATATAGGTGTCGGGTATTATCTTGTATTTAATGTTTTTTGTTGGGTTTACATTCAAAAATACACTTGACTAAAGCTTATAAGTACATAAAGGGTTCAAATAAAGCATAAGAAAGGTGTAAATAGTGAAGTTGTGCCTAGAAAAGTGTAAAATCTTGTTACAAGACTTTACAACAGTTCAAAATAGGACTTGTTTAATGATGAAAGGGTGATTTTTAGGTGAATTGCAATGAATAATGTCTAGAAGAGTGTAGAAATGTTTTACAACACTTCACAACACCTTCACAAGACATCATTATTTGAATTCTAGTAACTAAATATGCATGTTCAAGCCACATTACAATATAAAATCAAAGAAAAATAGACCAAACATCATGAAACAAGACCTAAAAGGCCATGAAAATGACAAGCGGACATTTTTCTATGGCATAGTATGGAAGAATGACCGCCTTGTCATCATGGCATTTAAATGGGTGCTTGTGAAGGATTACATGAAGGATGAGAACCAGCTATGATGTAACTCCAATTTTGTCTCCTTGTTCATGGCTTCCCTACTAAATTTAGACATTTCCAAGCCCTAGATTATTGAATGGTGTCATTCCATGTTTGATGTCTTATACATAGATGGGCTCGGTGAAATCCTACAAGTAGCTATCCCTAGTACCAACATTCCAACCACCATGAATATCTATAGACACATTGACTTTGGGAAAGTAGTGCCTTGGCTAGCCTTTTGTGAGAAACTTTAGGACTATGAACTTGGAGAGGTATTGCACACTATCCCAACCCATGACCTCCTTTCTTCTAAGGGAGTATAACGTGGAGCGCATTCCTAGAATCAATTGGAAGAATCATTTCAAGTTCTTGGTGTATAGCCATGGGGTCAAGGATTGAGGTCTATACTATTCCCATGTGTGTTCTGGTGTCCTATTAATCCTTTACTACCTTGTTAAGGAAAACCTAAAAAAGAAACATTTTGACTGTTTGTGATGGATGTAAGCTTTATTTTCAACTACCATTTTGTGTTGCCTCCTTTTTTCTTTTTCAAAATGTATCTTTTTTAGGTTTGAAGGGGAAGGCTTCAAACTTCTCTTAGAGCCTCAAGCTCGATGCACATATTATATTGTAAATATTTTCAGTGAATACAAAAATATAATATTTTTTTCTATTCCCATGTTATTCTCATGGATTTATTAGAAAAATTAAAGTATTTTACAAAAAATTTACATATGGTACATAACTATAAAATTTAAATGAGCCTCTGCATACTTTAATGGAATAATTTTATATGAATACCATTTATGAGTATATCCAAAAAATTTCCATCCATATCATCCATCACATACACATTTCTTTCCTTGCACGCAGGGATTCAAAAAGGAACCCTCCATAATGAGTCAAATTTAGCATGTTGCCCTGGTTTTTCAATGCTTTTGTCATACTTTAGCACAAGACTTTCCTGCTAGAAATCTTGGTTAGAGGCCATTTAATCAAACCATCATTTTACTATCTGTTGGCACTCAATCATGGCATCATACACATTTTCTCATTTTTCCTCTAGCTTCAAAATTTCTGCCAATCTCACTTCTATTCCATTGCTTTCCTTGATTTCCAAGGCTTTCAATAGTTGTAATTCTAGAATTTCTATGGAAATGGGTAAAAACACCTCCTTTCCGTATGTCACTAATTCATAAGAGGAGGCTTTCATGATATTCATAGGTGCAATTCTATTGGACCATAAAGTAGCTCATAGATTGTTGTGCCATTCCTTCTGGTGTTTAAACCTGATGCATTTAATTAACCTAATTAGATTCTTATTGGTCAACTCTGCTAACTTGTTTCCTTGTGGGTAATAATTGGATGAAATATTAAGGTATACCCTATACTTGAGACTGAATTTTGACATCCCAAAGGTTACAAAGGCTCGTGCCTTATCAAATATGATGGTTTTAGGTGAACTGAACCTTGCCACTAACTACTCAAAAAACATAACGATTTATGTTTTTATAGCATTCTTAAAGGAAATGGCCTTCACACATCTTGTGGAATAATTGGTCACTATGAGTATCCACTTATGGCCTATGTTGAAGATGGGATTGATCCTCTTAGAAAAATTCAAAACCTATTGTGTAAAAGGTTCCTCAGTCATGATCAGGATCAATGGCATGGTAGAGTTCTTCTATTTGTTCATGAAATATTGGCACTAAGTACACTTTCACACTAGCTAATGGGCTTTAGAGAACATGGAAGGCTAGTAATAGAATTTCTACATTATGTTTAAAGGAGTAGTCTTGGAAGAGAAGTTTCCACCCTCAAGACTACTATGGAATTAATTTAAAATCATTTCTACCCATGGCTTATCTAACAAACAAAGCAGGACATCATCATAATTTATTTTAAATAAAATCCCTTCAATTAGTACATACGTGGTGCCTTATAGTTGGTAGTAGCACCTTTTGTGAGGTGGAATGTTGGTCGGGTACTACCCCTTTTGTATAAATCATAGCTGATCTTCCACCCATGACTCGTCAAACTTGAACTAATTTGTATAGACCTTGTCAATCTCTTCTTCTGCCTAGGAGCTTAATTCATGTGCAAGGTATTTGGAAAGAATTATTCCCTAAACTAGCTTGATTGGTTGGATGTATATGTCATATTCTAGGATCTTGGTGATCTAGTTGGCCCTCTTTTCAGTTATCTCACCTAGGGCATTGATGTATTCTCGAACATTGGGATGGGCAATGAGGATGATGATTTTGTTGCCTGATACCAGGTGTGGGAATTTCTTTAGGATTTTAACTATAACAAAGGCTTTCTTTTAAAAAAAATTGTACCTAGTTTCATATCCTTTAATAACTAGGAAGAAAGTGATGAGATGTTCCTTGCTTCCCTTTTCATCCTTTTGATTGAGCATTGAATCTATATTAAGTTGGCCACTATAGACATAGAGCATGAAATCCTTAGCGAAGTCTAGGTTAGCTAACACTAGGGCTGTGGAGATGGTTACTTTTATTTTATCAAAATAAATCTTGCCTTTTGGAGTCCATGTAAACACTAAATTCTTCTTCAACATCAACATGATAGGTCTCATGATGCCCACAAAGTCTGAGATGAACATGCTAATGAAATTGATCTTTCCCAAAAAGGATTGTAGCCCCTTTTGGTTAACTGGTAGTGGTAGCTCTATTACACTCTTCACCCTTTTGGGGTCTATTGCTATTCCCCCTTTCGATACCACAAAGCCCAACAAATTTCCTCACGACACTTCAAAGATATGTTTCTTGGGATTTAGGGAAATCTCGAACTATTGACACTTCTAGAAACCTTTTCAAGATGATAAAAATGATCATCTCTTGATTTTTAAACAAAAATAAGGTCATCCAGATATATTAAGATGATATGATTGATCAACCCGTTGAAGGTGATATCTATCACTCGTTGAAAAGTGGAGCCTCCATTAGAGAGTTTGAATGAAATTTTGGCATATGTGAACATTCCTCACTTGGTGGTTAATATTGTTTTGTGATGGTATTCTTCCTTCACATAGACCTGTTTATACCTATAAATAATGATTTTGGATTACCCAAGGTTTCTTCTAACACTTCTAGGCTTTTCACCTAAAAGGAGAGGAATTGGGTCGAAAATACAAATATCTACACTTAAGCTTAATGTAAATGAAATTAAATGTATCTAAATTTGATGTATTAATGCAATAAACTAAAAAGGAAGTGATTTAATGATGCTAAACCTAAGAAATACAAATTGTTAGAAAACACACTATGATATGCAAAAATGCCTAAAAATGCAAGTAAATGATGAAATAACTAAACAAAATTGGAGAGGTACACCTAGAATCTGAAATTTGATATAGAATAATTTTGGAATCCTATAGAATTAATTGAAAATGTTGACTGGGACACTTACGCCAAGTTGGTTGACTTAGTCCAATTTCGGGGAAAACTTACTTGAACATAAATCTAGCAAATGGGTATCGAAAACTACATAAGCCACTTTTGAAGCCTGACAGTCGGACTAATTCACCACTAGTGGTGACTTAGTCCACCTACATATTTTGGGAATTTTGGGATAGGATGATGTAGCTTATTGTCTACACTTGCTTTTCTAATAGGTATATGGTCTTGATTTTATAGAAAATAGGATTAAAAAGAGTCTCCAAGCTTCAATTAGGTCTTTTCTGACTTTAATAGCTTTGATGGCTTGTTGACCACTTTTCAACACCTATTTCTTTAACAAATCAACATACAAAGTCTGCAAACACACATGCAAAGAGGGGGAAAATGGTAAAGGGTTAAAGTATAGGGTTTTTCCTTTGTCACAACCCACATTGATAATCAAAACTTGTGAAATGAAATGAAATGAGAGGAGAATGATAAATAGATAACATGTAATGTCATAAACTTACCAAAACCTTGATAATGAAATCTAAAGATATGCAATGTAGTGCTCCAATGGATGACGTGATTATGCTTAGAGTGCTTGAATGCTTGAAAGATTGAATGTTTAATCAATTATGAGAGTGAAAGAGATTAGGAAATTGTAGGAGATGAAAAATAAGGAGAAAAACCCTTATTTATACTCGATTTTCCATTATTTCTAGAAAATAACACATCACAACTGACCTCAAGGGTTAGAGAGCAAAATCTTGCCAAAAATTTAAAATAATTTTGATTTTTGTTCCAAATAGGACTAAGTCGCCCCTATTGATGACTTAGTCCCACTTGAGAAATTTAAGTGGGTTTCAAGAATTAAATGGCATTAAATGTTGTCTAATGGGAATATCCTCAAAAACACACTTAAGAATGGTCAAAAAGTGCATTAAGGGGTCATTTAAACATGAGAAACGATTGAATTAGTGATGAAAAGTCTAGAAAAGCATGAAAACTTTTTATAAATCTTTACAACAATTTGAAATAAGACTTGTTAACTAAAAAAATGGAATATTTAGGTGAATTATAATGAAAGGGTCCTAGAAAAGTGTGAAAGTGGGTTACAACACTTTACAACACCTTCACAAGACATCCTAGAAGGCTTAATGATTCTCAAGGGTCCAAGACTTAATGTGAATGTGTTGACCACATTACAACATTAAATTTAGGCAAAATAAAGCCAAAATCCACTAGGAGGGCCTGGACATGAGAAAATGTAGAAGGGTTACTTTTTCCATGTCCACACTTAGCCCCCAATTTAGTGAGAGGATGAACCTACTTCAAACTCACACTAAAGTAGTTGATCATGCAACTAAGAGGGGTCTTAATGCACTAATGCTTGATAAGATGAGATAAAAATAATAAAGAGTTATGATCAAGCCCCTAGGATCATGATCCCATGGAAAATAAAACATGAAAACGAAGGAAAACACGTGATAGTGAGAAGAGATGAAAGAAAGCTTCAATGATATCTCTAGCCCATTGTGGATCAAATCTAGGCTATTCGTTGGAAATAAGAAATGTGTAATCACTCTAGGGTGATGAAACTCATGGTTGTCTGTCAGGTGAGAAAGCCCAAGTCTACTCACTCTGGGGCCATACAACTTCTAGTTTTCTGTGGGGTGAGAAATCATAAAAGGTTGCTAAGGGGAAAGTCATGCCTCGAAATGGGCTTCCCACTCAACCATATCAAAGTTATACCTCCATATAAATTTAATAAGGCACCACAAAGACAATTTTGTTTCACACTTCATGATACAAGTAAAGCTATGTATTCTTATAACTCATGAACAAATGCAATGGCACCATACACATGCAAGCTATGATATGCAAGGTGGCCATGTAAATGCAAAATGCAACATGTAGAATATGTTCAAATGATATTTTTTTAGTTCATGCAAGGTATATAACTTAGGGAACATTGTGTCTGATGTCTCCAAGAGAGGACCGATCAAAGAATAGAATATTCACAACTTAGGGGATGCAGTGTGTCACATCAGGCCACCAAGAGGAATGTAATATGCTAAGATAGATCATGATTATGAAGGAAATTACACCCAATGTCATCCACAAAGTAAGAACCCAGAAAAATAAAAAAATACAAAATGATAATGTCAATGTATGCCCCCACTTTAAAGTAATTGCTACACACCGTTTCATAAGAAATTACTTTAAAGTAGAGAATGAAAAATGCAAAAAGAAACAAGACATGAGAGCCAACTTGGAAAGCCTCTATGCCAAGTCATATGTTTTTGAGTAAGGTTGCTTCATGTGAAAGAAAAGGAACAAAATATTGAGGGGTTTTCCCCAAAATGAGCATACTAAACACATAAGGTATCTATGGGTTTGGGGTCAGTATGTTCGTTGCTCCAATGTTTTTATTAAAGAGCTCAAAATTGTCATCATTCCCCAAATACATAGAATTGGAAGAATGACATGAAGAGAGTGAAAACAAAAGAAAAATAATCCATTTTCTGTCAATATGGAGAGACATTATGGTCTCAATGCTTTACATCATCCCCAAAGGAAAAACACAAGCGAAAAGAAAATAAAAAGGCGAAAGAAAACGAAAAAAATTTGGGTCAACATGAAGGAGAAATTTTAATCTCAATTCCTTGCATCATCCCCAAAAGGAAAAACAAAAGAAAAGACAGTAAAAAGGAAAAGGGACCGTTTGGGTCAACATGGAAGAGACATTGTGGTCTCAATGATTTGCATCATCCCCAAAAGGAAAAATAGAAAACACAAGTGAAAAAGAAAGTAAAAGGACAATTACAGTCAATGTGAAAGAGACATTATGGTCTCGATGCCTTGCATCATCCCCAAAAGGAAAAATACAAGAAAATACAAAGTAAAAAGGAAAAGGGACCATTTGGGTCAACATGGAAGAGACATTGTGGTCTCAATGCTTTGCATCATCCACAAATGGAAAAGAACTAAACAAAATTGAAAAAGAAAAGGAAATGTACAACATATAGAAGAATAGAGGTACAAATAGATGAAGTTCACAAAGAAAGGGAGAACATCAAATGTCATGTCATGGGGGAACACAATACACACATACAAGCTCAAAAGAAAAAGAAAATAAAATAGAAATGAAAAAGGCTAGCAAGGCGAATGCAAGTCAACCATCTAACAATTCATCCACCTCCCAATCATGTTCAATGTATTGTGAGGGTGGTTGACTGTCCAAAGGGACGATTGAAAGGGCCAAACTAGGGGAAGTACTAGGTTCTACACTTGTTGTAGGATATTTTTCATTTAAGCTCATGGAAGAGGAAAATAATGTATTCAAATCATTATGCACATATTAATGTATTTTAGAGACCACCTCATCATCATCATCACCTAGATTAATTATGATAGGAGGGAAAATGGTAATTTCCAATGAAGAGTGTATCAAGAGTTGTGGTTGTTGTATTTGATCATTTTACTATGATTGGGGAGGAGGATCATTATTTATTGCTTCTATCAAAGGTGGAGGTTGATTTTCTTTATTGTTCTCAATTTGTAATTGATGAGAAAGGAGATGACATTGACATCTACGCTCCCTAACACCACAATTTATTTTGTTTCTATTTTGAAGTTGTGTGGGTGGAGTGGGTTGATCCATCATAGGCTCCTTTTCTTCTCGAGGGGGAGGAATGGAAGAAACTAAAGGAGATTGGTCAATGACTTTCTCTTTTTCTTTATAAACATTTTTTATTCATGGAGACATGACAGGGTTGGTTTCATTATCTCATGGATGTTTGGATGTAGAAGGTGAAGTGTTTAGTGGGTTTTGATCTAGATTTTCTAGTTTAGGTTCAAGTTGAAGCATTGTCTCGTCAAGGATGGGGATGTTGGTAGTGGATGGAGATTGATTACTTAGGGAGAATTCAACAATTTTCTTTGCTTTAAACTTTTGATAAGCAATGAAAATTAAATCTTTGTGAGGTGTTATGGGCTCCATGGGATCTAGCCAAAAGGATTCTAAGGTGAAATTTCCTTTAGAAGAAAAAGGGTTGAAGCCACTATGGTGAACAGTGAATATGTCATTTTCATGCAAAAACTTTAAACATTTGTGTATGACTGAAGGAACAAATTTCATCAAGCAAAGCCATGGATGAATTAGCCATAGACAAAACTAATATGATTGTGGAATGATAGAGAATGTAATATCCACTATCTTAGGTCCTATTTGTAATGGAAGAAAAATCGATCCAATCGTAGGGCATGTGAAACAATTATTTTTTATCATCCATGCTCTTGGTTGGTCATAGTTACCTTGATAGATTTCATGTAATACCAAAAATTCCTCAATGATCACATTCTCACCACAAGTGGGATCTATGAGTATCCCATTAGTGGGCTTATCATAAATTTTTTCAGCTATGTAGAGAGGACCATCAGGAAGATTCAAAAGAATATCTTTAGAAGAGAAAGTAATATCAATATTTTTCTTAGTTTGGCCCTTATGAGGCATAACATCTATCGATCCTACCATTTCATCCATAGGATTAATAGAGGGTGTATGTGAGATAGTATTAGGATGTTCAGTCTATTTATGAAAAATCATCACATCATTGTTTTGAGTTTCACTAGCTTTGATGAATGACATTTTATTTTTAGGCATGGGATTGGTAAAAATTTAAAAAATTTGATTGGGTGGAGAGACAGACTTATTTCCTTTTATAGTAACATTTGAAATAGATAGACAACCAGAATCAATAAGGTCTTGCACTATGTGTTTAAGCCGCTTACACTATTCTGTGTCATGTCCATTTTGTCTATGATAATGGAAATAAGTGTTAGGTTGAAAGGTTGGAGGAAAAGGTTTACTTGTATCTAATAGTTTAATAGTAGGTAACACAATAATTTGTTTCTATAGAAGTTGGTTCATTGTGTTATGAAGAGTGTTCCATAATGGTGTAAATTATCATTTTGGATCTCCATAACTACAAGGTAGTGTGGATTTAATAGATGCTACTTGGTTGTTGATGGGTTGAGGTGATTGTTGAGCAGGATGGTTGAATTGTAAAAACCCTTTGTTTGGTTTTCAAAATGGTTGTGAATTGTTTGAAGTGTTAGATTCAAATTCCTCAGTTTAGTTCGAAGTGGACTTTGCATCATGACTACTAACCAAATTATGATAATCACAAAGGGTCGTGCACAAGTGCATGAAAGAGGGAAATTCCATCATGGTTAATCTATTTTGGATTGGACTTTGTAAATTTTCAATGAACATCTTTTGGAGATGTGGATCAAGAATCTTAACATTGAGTTGGGCATAAAGTGACTGATACCATGAGATGAAATCGATTATCTTTTTGTTTGTATTTTGTTTGCATCACATTAAATTAGCGAGTGTCTTCTTATGAGTCATATGCACTTGAAAATGACTTATGAATGCATCAACTAGTTCATTGAATGAGCTAATTGAATTATTGGGTAAGGATGAAAACCATTCTAAGACAGTATCTTTTAAATTCCTAGGAAAAAATTTTGCCAACAATTTATCATCAAGGACAAAGTCACTACACAAGGTTGTGTAGGAATTAACATGATTAGTACAATCACCCTTTCCTCCACACTTCTCAAATCTAGGCATTTCTATTCCCTGTGGAATTAGTGTTTTTAGGATTTCTAAAGATAGTGGGTTTCTATGAACATAATAGGTAGGTGGTCCATTCTGGTTTTGGTTAATGGTGGATATTTTCTTTTGCATAGAGGAGACGGTATGGAAAAGTTATGTGATAAGAGGGTTAGTGTAAGTGGGATTAGGTGGAAGGGAAAGTGGTGATGGAGTGTATCTAGTGGTAGGGCAAGTGAATGGAATGCTAATGGGTGGTATGGTGGAAGAGGAGACAACATTCGATGCTACATAAGAATTAGAAGTACTAACAACAATAGTCCAGGAAGGAATCACATTTCTAACCTGTTGCATTATTGTGGTTACTTGTAGAATGTTGTAGGTAGGTATGGATGCTACCCTGGAAGGAGGAGTGTTAAGTCCTCCTTGAATAACCATAGTGTGGGGTGTACTAGAGGTGGAAGGAGCATGTTTGTTGTATATCTCAACAATTCTTTTCATAACCTTTAAACTATCATCACTTTCAATCATGGGATGAAGGTTATCTATAGCAAGGATCACAGTGGTTGAAATGTTTTCAAGACATAAATCTTGTTGCAAATGTGCAAACTCCTCATGAATGATAATGACTTTATCTTGTGGAATTTGATCGATGTGTGTGTCAATTTGCATATTATTGGAAGGCACAATATTGCTAAAAGTAGGTTCCATGCCTAATGTACTATTCTCAACACCAGGAGTAGTAGCTTGAGATAACCAAAGGTCCATAATGAGTTTGCTATTTTGGGATGTCATGAGTCATGAACTTCTTATCACTAAAGTATTAGCAATAGGACACCAAACACTCATGAAAAGGTTGTGAAATGCAGGTGAATTGAAATGCAATGAAACTAAAAATCAATAAAATTATAATAACTATAATTTTGTAACTATAATAGGAATGCAATAGTAGAAAACAAAAATGCAGAAAATTCCCATAAAATGCCAAAACTTACAATGCAAAATGTGTAGAAGGACTAAGTCGCCCAGTGTGGCAAATTAGTCCCAGTGATTTTTTTTTTTGAGTTTTTTCAAAAAAAATGAATGCAATTTTATGTCTTACAGATGCATAGATGCAACTACATTATAAAAATGCATAATTTTTGTTGTTTTCAATAGAAAAATGATGAAAAAATGTAATCTATTTAAGCTTTTCACTAATGCAAATTTTAAAACCATAGGATGCATGTTAAACAATGCAATACCTAATGCAATTTTAATGCAAATGAAACCTTGAATGCACTTTAAATCATAATTAAATATGTTCAAACATTGGGTTCACCAAAATGTAAACAATAATTTTGGATTACCCAAGGCTTCTTCTAACACTTCTAGGTTTTTCACCTAAAAGGAGAGGAATTAGGTCCAAAATGTAAATGTCTAAACTCAAGATTAATGTAAATGCAATGGAATGTATCTAAATATGATGTACTAATGCAATAAACTAAAAAGGAAATGATTTAATGATGCTAAACCTAAGAAATGCAAAGTCATGGAAAACACACGATGATATGCAAAAAGACCAAAAAATGCAAGTAAATGATGAAATAACTAAACAAAACTGGAGAGGTACACCTAAAATCTGAAATTTGATATAGAGTAATTCTAGAATCCTATATAATTAATTGAAAATGTTGAATGGGATACTTACACCAAGCTGGGTGACTTAGTCCTGTTTCAGGGAAAACTTACTAGAAGAGGAATCTACCAAATGCGTATCTAAAAATGGTGAAACCAATTTTTAAGCCTAATAGTGGGGCTAATTCACCATGGATGGTGACTTAGTCCACTTGAAAATTTTAAGAACTTTGGGATAAGATCATATAGCTTCAGGTCTACACTAGCTTTTTTGAAAGGTGTCTGATCTTGATTTTGTAGAAAATAGGATGAAAAGAGTCTCCAAGCTTCAATTAGGTATTTGTTTACTTGAATAGATTTGATGAATTTTTGACCACTTTTCAACACCTATTTCTTTAACAAATATGAATACAAAGTCTACAAACACACATGCAAAGAGGGGGAAAATGGTTAAGGGTTAGAGTATAGGAGTTTTCCTTGCTCAAATCCCACTTTGGTAATGAAACCCTATAAAATGAAGTGAAATGAGTGGAGAATAATAAATATATAACATGCAATGTCATAACATTACCTAACCCTTGATGTAGAAATCGAAAGATATGTAATGAAGTACTCCAATGCATGACTTGACTATGCTTAGAGTGCTTGAATGGCTAAAATATTGAATGCTTAATGAGTTATGAGAGTGCTAGAGATTAGGAAATTGTAGGAGATGAAAAATGAGGAGAAAAACCCTTATTTATACATGATTTTCCATTATTTCTAGAAAATAACACATCATAGGCTGACCTCAAGGGTTAGAGAGAAAAATCCCACCAAAAATTTGAAATAATTTTGATTTTTGTGCCAAATAGGACTAAGTCGCCCATATTGGCGACTTAGTCCCACTTAAGAAATTTAAGTGGGTGTTAGGAATTCAAGGGCATTAAATGTTGTCTAACAAGAATATACTTAAAAAACACACTTAAGAATGGCTAGAAAGTGCATTAAGGGGTCATTTAAACATGAAAAAGGGTTGAATTAGTGATGAGAAGTCTAGAAAAGCACAAGAGTTTGTTATAAATCTTTAGAGAAATTTGAAATAAGACTTGGTAAGTGATAAAAAGGGAATATTTAGGTGAATTTTAATCAAAGGGTCCTAGAAAAGTGTGAAGTGGGTTACAACACTTTACAAAACCGTTACAAGAAATCCTAGAAGGCTTAATCATTCTCATGGGTCCAAGACTTAATGTGAATGTGTTGATCACATTACAACATTAAATCTAGGAAAAAACAAGCTAAAACCCACTAGGAGGGCCTGAACATGAGAAAAAGTAGAAGGGTTACTTTTTATATCTCCACAATACCCCAAAAAACTTTCAGCCAGTGAGAACATTTTCGATCCAGCCACCATCTACATAATTTTCTCCATAGAAGGAAAAGGGTAGTGATCTCTTAATGAGTCCTTGTTCAAGTACCTAAAATCCACATAGAGTCAAATATTGTCATTCTTCTTGCACATTGGTACTGGGTTTGATACCTAGCTGGAATTTTTGATCAGGTATATGATTCTCAATTTGATTAATTTGGTAAGCTCTTGTGTCATTAGAGCCTTGACCTTTAGATTCACCATCCTTTATTTCTATTAAATGTGCTTTGATTCATCAACTAGGTCGATGCTATGTTGAATTATGCCTAGATCATATCCATTAATATCATTATAGGGCCAAGCTATAACCACATCGTATCTAACACATAGTCCTTTCAGTTTGTCCTTCTCCTTTGTTCGAATTTCTCTTCCAACTTTTAGCTTTCTACCATTCCAAACATCAAGATCTTCATAGTCTCTTTCATCGGTGGTGAACCTTTGTTTGCTATTTCTCACATCTTCGTAGTCAAAGAAACTTTCAAGAGAAATCAATCCTTGCAAGAGCTTATTTCTTTTTAATTGGATCACTTTTCCTTCAATAGTCCTGATGAGCCTATTTTATGATCTAGTTTTGGGTATAATTTATGGTTTGTTTGTTGAAGATACCATGGACCTTGATGTTAAGCGTTGATATTTTTTATGATATTTCCTTAGGACTATTGACATTGGGCTTAATCTTATTTTTCCAAACCTTTAATGACATTGGCATGTTATATGGACTATCTATCTTAATTTTTCATGTGGTTCATGAATGGGTATGTGCAGGATCATGATGGGCCAAAATTTGGTGATATAATGGGTATGTGTAGGGTATGTGGCTGATGATGTTTTTTTAACCCAAAATTGATGAAACAAAAAGGGTTTTTAAAGGAGATTCTCAACTTTCCACCAATATAAATTATTCTTTACTTTGAATTTAATAAATAATTATTATTCATTTTCTATTTGAATTATGACTAAAGTCCTCATTGATAGGATAATTGAAAAACATCTATATCTTTCAAATGGTATCGCATTTTTTGGATCTGAAACATGTGTCACATTCTATGCTTTGCATACTATAGGATTAAAAAAATAATAATTGAATTTCATGAAGTTTTGACCAAGTTAAGGTGGTCAAACATACATTTTTTTATACTTTTTAAAATTTGTAATAAAAATTTCATAAATATTTATTTACTTGGAAAATAATTACAAAAAAAAAATGCATCACATCCGAACATGAGTCCTCTACTTATATCTAAAATATTATAAAAATAATTATCATTTATTTTGGTTAGGGTGATCAGAAAAACACCTACTTATTTTTTCCCTGAAATTTAAGTACTACTGCATTGAAATTTCAAATTTTCACCAAATAGATTTTTAAAAATAAAAATAAAACCTAGTAGTTTATAAACTACATTCAATTTTCTATAAAAAAATATCATCATTTTATTGTGGTTAAGGTGGTCAGACAAATGACTACTTATTATTTTTTCCCTAAAATTTGAGTACTAATGCATTGAAATTTCAAATTTTCATCAAATAGATTTTTTTTCTAAATAAACCTAGTAGTTTAGAAACTTCATTCAATTTTCTACAAATTCTGTTCTTGCATATTTTTGAAATAATATAGATAACTTATTCAATTTTTATGTCAAGTTTCCTAAATCTAATTTTTCTAAATTTTTTGCCACTTAAGGGCCTAATTTTTCCATGATAATGCTGCACATACCTGAATGTTCTCTAAGGTAGTTATAGATGTGAAATTATTGTTCATGCTAACATTCCCATGTAGATTATAATTTGAAGATACTAAATTGAGGAAGACACTGCCAGCTGGGCATGCACCATAACATCTAGCAAGGGAATCATTCAAAGGTCAAAGGAGGTCGATGGCAGGAGATTCTCCGTGCAAACTGAATGTAACTTCCTTGTAGTGGAATTTAATGTTGTTCAATAGTATTGGTGTTACTAATGTTCTATTTCTACAAACATTTTCGAACAGATTTCATGTGTGCATAATTGCCCCTCCATTTTATTTTCTTTCACTAAACTGGTGTCCTCCTAGTTTGTGGAGTGACCACCATGCTTAGTTGGTAGTATAAATAAGGATCAGATGCTCCTTTTTATGAGGTTGTGTGATATGATATTGTACTTGCATTCTTAGTTTTTAATAATACATTTATGTTACTCTTTTGTACTCATGTTTCTTGATGAATAAGATAAAGTTCTGAGTTCGAGCATCTATGTTTTCATTAGTAGTACATGATACTCATCCAAGGGGGGCCACTTGGTGAAAAATCCATCCTTTAGCCTAGTTTATCCTATTTATTACTTTTTTTCTAGTAGTTAGTTAAGAATCTGGCACTGACTATTCCTACAGCCACTAGAACTCCATTAAGCGACAGTCCTGCAGCCAAAGCAGGCAAAGTAGTTTTTTTGTTTATTGTTCAAATTTTCATTTTTGTCATGCATTTCAAGCTTAGTATGGTTGTTTTTTGTTGTTCAACATTTATGCTATTCCTTTCCAAGCAATTTACTTTCATCATTGCATCTTTCTTAGCTATAGAATGAAAATGGCTACTTCGAGTTCCTAGTGCACATTTTGTGCTAGCCCATTTCAAGTTCACATCCCTAGGTTGACAAGTTAAATGAACCTTCATGATTATTAAATGGCTATTTATTTTAGATGTCCAATCTTTGAATCACATCTATAAGGGCTTAGTTGTTAAATCACTATAGGAGGCCAACATTTTTGGCATTGTTGTCGGGGATGGTGTCAAACTAGGGAGTTCTTTGGAGTCATTTATAGTTTTTATTGTTGTAGTGTTTCTAGAAGTTGTTCTTAGTATACCATTATTTAGGAAGTAATGACCCCCCTTATTCTTTACCAATTCTTTGTGTGAGCTAGCTGATAGTGAGTTAATACCACATGCATAGAGGAAGGAGAAGGGATGCTTATGCGAGATTCCTTCCTAACAATATTAATCTATTCAAGCTCATTGAATATCAGAACTTTCCAAGAGAAGAAGAAGAAGAAGATCCACACCCCTTTGCTAATGTATTTCTTGACTTGACTAGCTCTGAAGTTTCCTTTGAAGACCAAAATTAGCTTGAGAACCCCTTTTCTTTGGAACACATCAAGCAATCATGGGTGATGTAAATAGGAATGGATCTAACCAACTAGCTTTTCCTTTCCCCATTTCCCATTAGAATGAAGTTGACAACATAAAAAATATCCCCACTTCAGAACTCCCCAAGTTTTATGGACCTGTCACAAAAGATCTTGATACCTTCTTGTTTGAGTTTAACATAGTCTGCATGAGTTATGACTATACCACCAATTCCCATAAGATTAAGCTATTTCCTACCAATCTGAAAGAAGTTGCATTTAGATGGTTCTTGAGCCTAGGAAGAGATATTGTACTTGAAACTTTGGAGAACATGAAGACAAAATTCCTTGAGAAATACAATGAGTATTGCAAGGGCAGTGACATGAGAGGAAGTGACATTTTTAGGATGAAAAAAAAGGAAGATGAGAGCCTAGAGGATTATATTGCAAGGTTTCTATTCTACCTACAAAAATCTCCACACCATACACTTAATGAATACTCATAACAGTTATTTTTCCTGAGAGGAATCAATGATAGCTGCACTGATGCCTTGGACTTGACAAGGAGGATGAGATATCTCTCAAGTTCCTTGAGAGGATATCAAGAAAATATGCCAAAACTACTCTAGGAAAGCCTCAAAGAAAGGAAGAGCTTACCAATCTTCCATGGGTAAGTCATCTACTGGTGGAGTTTCAAGAATTGAGATTACTCATTTGCTAGTAGAATTCAAGCAAGACATTATAAAAAATATAACTACTTAGCTAGACACACTTCAAACCAAGAAGAAGCAAGAGGAGGCAGAGGCAATGTTGGAAAAGTATTTCCCCCATTGCATACAAAAGAAGGACTACAGATGCAAGAAGTTAGCTAATATTGAAGGAAATCATATTGCACCCAAATTCAAGCCAATTCAGATTGAAGTAGACCAAGTTTACTAGGTTGCACAAAGGAGGCCTTGGGCTCCAAGACAAGGTATGCCACCAGATCCACTCTCTTATGCTAGGCCATATTTCAATTCCTATTCATCTAGTAACTAATGGCAACCCCCATATCCATCCAGATATGGAGGATATCCACCACAGCATTGGGGTAACCCTTCAAATGCTTGGTCCAATCATCAAAACTCTCCACCCCAGTGGTAGCAACCTCAGGGGTATTGGAAGCAATTTCAAGGGCATTGGCAACCACTTCCAAAAAATTGGCAACAAATAAATCAATGCAGGGGAGGACAACAATGGCCTACCTAGACAACCAATTATATGCAGCCACCTTCTCAGCCCCAACAATCTACTATAATTCCTCCACCTACTCATTCAAGCTCAAATGCACCTAAACCTACTCAACTACTAACTCATCCCATACCCAATCTAAATAACAAACCACAACAATAGCATGTATACTCTGCTAATTCAAATGAATTCCCTGCATATGTTGTGAGTGTGAGAACCACTTGTGTTCAGGAACTACTTTACTAGCCCCTTTCAAGCCCATTATCATTGAGCTTCATGTGGAAGAGGAAGAGGAACCTTTGAATGATCCCATTCAACCAAGTGCACCTAAAAATCCTAAACCAGCCCAAGTCAAGCAGACTGAACAAGAACCACCATTTCCTCAGAGATTGGAAGTTACCGAAAAGAAGGAAGAAAAGGAGTACACAACCTTTGATATCTTGGATAAACTAAAGCATATATGTGTCTAGATAGATCTATTTCATGCCATAAAATATATCCCAATCTATGCCAAGGAAATCAAAGAAGCATGCCTCAAGAAGCTGCGTAGGAAGAAGAAAGATCCCACTATGGTTCATGTGGTGGGACAACTAGCTAACATCATGCTTGAAAAGGTGACTTTCCCTAAGTACAATGACCTAGGTAGTCCTATGGTAGCAATTTTTATAAATGGGATTCAAATAAAGAATGCTCTAATTGATTTAGGGGTAGAAATAAATGTAATAACCAAGGACATCCTGCAACAACTAAATGTTGCAAGCATGAGATCTACTTCTACTTTCCTATAGCTTGCTAATAGTTCTACTATTAAGCCTGGTGGTATAGTGGAGGATCTTTTAGTGATTCTAGACTCCTGGGAGTACCCAACAAACTTCATGATTCTTTCTCCTAAAGCTACACTAGGTGGGTATCACATTATTCTTGGAAGGCCATGGTTAGAAAATTTAGACACATATATTGGATGTCGGTCATGTGACATGACCATTTCTAATGGGAAGAGTACACAAAATTTTGTTCTTTATCCTCCTGCGCAACCATCCCATGATAAGGATAATCCCATGTGGCCACATGTTGGTGAAGAGGCCTAGGAAGTTAATTATGTGGAACAACTTATGATGTTAGGAAAAATATCCTTGATGTAGCTTCAAGAAGAAGATGAAGTATTGGTTAACATCATTCAGAACCATTGTGAAATGAAGTATCATCTTCTCATTTTGCTACTCCAGTCAAGACACTTTTGCTTGCTCTTCCTACAACCAATGTTCTTGCAACCATTGTTCCTGCAACCACTACTCATGTGGACAAACTTCCTATAGCAACAATTATGTCCCATACATTTCTTCCATATGAACTCAAGGTACCATGTGTTAATTAAGCAACTGAGATAGAGTCAACTACACAAGTATAGGTATCAGAAGGAAAGTATATGAATGTTAACAACAAACTGTGTGAAGAGCAACAATTGTTATTGGAAAACTTATTGAGGACTGATCAACATGCATTTTTGTGGGACTATCATGATATGAAGGGATTGGATCCTATTCTTTTCACTCATAGAATTTATATTAGAGATGATTGCACCCTAGTGAGGCAGCTACAAATAAGAATTAACCCTGCACTAAGAGAAATTGTAAAAGGAGAACTATAGAAGTTGCTAGATGTAGGATTTATCTACCCCATTTCAGATAGCCATTGGGTGTATCCATTAGTGATTGTACGTAAAAAAGGAGGGAAATTGTGATTTTTTGTTGATTACATAGAACTTAATGGTCCTACCAAAAAGGACCATTTTCCCTTTCCTTTTATAGAACAAGTTTTGGACTCACTTGCAGGAAAGTAATACTTGTCTTTCCTAGATGGATTCAGTGGCTACAACCAAATCTAAATTGCAGGAGAAGACCACTTTTACATATCAATGGGGGACCTATTTCTACTTAGTACTCCCATTTGGCTTATGCAATGCACCTTCAAATTTTCAGAGGGTAGTCATTAGTATATTTTCAGACATTTCTCATGATTGTATGAAAATTTATATGGATGATTTCACCACCAATGGTGCTCATTTAAACAAAGCATTGGAGAATCTCAGTAGACTCCTACATAGATGTGAACATCACAATCTCTATTTAAATAATGAAAAGTGCTTCATGATGATGCAATAAGGTGTAGTTCTTGGACACTACATCCCTCATTGCACCATAGAAAAATGGCCCCTTGTCATTTTCATGGTCTTTCAGGTCTTGTTTCATGTTGTTTGTCTATTTTTCTATGATTTTATGTTGTGACATGACTTGAACATGCTCATTTAGGTACTAAAATTCAAAGAACGATGTCTTGTGAAGGTGTTGTGAAGTGTTGTAAGAAATTTCTACACTTTTCTAGACTATATTAATTGAAATTCACCTAAAACACACCTTCTCATCACTAAACAAGTCCTATTTTGAAGTGTTGTAAAGTCTTGTAACAAGCTTTCATGCTTTTCTATGCATATTTTCACTATTTATCCCCTTTTCATGCTTTATTTGGCCCCTTTATGCTCTCATATGCTTAATTAAGTGTATTTTTGAGTATCATCCCAACAAAAAACATTAAATGAAACATATTTCTCAACACAAATTTTTAGGTACTAGGTGGGACCACCTAGGACCTATTCGCCATGGGTGGCGAATGAGTCCCTATTTGCCTCAAATTCCAAAATATTTTAAAATTTCCTTTCACGTTTTTATTCAAAATCACTTGATGTCAGCCCATGATGAGGTATTAATAGTTAACTAAGGTCCACATGTGTATACATATTTGATTTTCACCTCATTTTATATCTCCCCATTCATTCAAGCATTCAAGCATCTTTCAACATCAATTCAAGCACTATTCAAGAACTTTGAAGCAACCATTGACATTAGTTCAGACTTGCATCATCAAGGGTGTTGTAAGTTGATAGAAATTACATGTTATTAGTTTATCATTCATTTTCATTTCATTATTTTATCAAGGGTTTGATTACCAAAAGTGTGGTTTGACCAAGGCAAACCCCTATTCATTAACCCTAAACCATTTTTCGCCTATTGCATGTTTGTTTATAGCCTTTTGTGTGCAAATTTAACAAAAATTTTGGTGTTGAAGATTGGTTTAAAATTCAACTAGGTGCTTTAAGTCAACTCAAGCCTATTTCAAGCTTGGAGAAGGTTTTAAGTCCATTTCCTACAGAATTGACTTCGACAACCCAACAAGCAGTGATTTCCAGATTTGGTGTTGTAGAGTTGTCTCTTGAATTTTTAGAAATTTGGGAGAGGACTGATTCACCACCTATAGCAAATGAATCCCACCTTATGACTAAAAATTTGAATTTTTTCAGATTCTGGATCCTAATAGATAGAAACTTGTTCGCGACAAATTTTCACTAAGAGGAGGACTGATTTACCACCCTCGGTGAATGAGTCCCACTATGAAAAATTAGCGATTTCAATTAGCATCCACAACATTCTAGATTCATCATACTTCACCCAGGTGCACTTTGATTTAACTCGTCTTATTTTTTTCTTCATATTTTCTTCATTTACTCCATTGTTTGCATATCACAATGTGTTTTCAAACATAGCTTTAATTTCACTTTTGCACTCATATTTATTCATTTAGATCAGTAAATTGCATTTATTTCATTTCATTTACATTAGAAAATAAATCACATAACATAATTTGAGAGAACCATTAGCATTTTTTGCTCCTATCTCTCCCCTTTTAGGTGAAAATCCATAGAAAAGAAAGAGTAGCCCATAGGAGCCAAAAATCAACGGTTCATTTTGGTGAAGCAAACTTTTGAGCACTTTTCATTTCTGATTTCATTCACATATTGCATCCTAGTTTACATTTAGATTAACATTCAATTAGTACATTGTTTTGTTTTTGCATTCTAGGACTTTTTATCTTGCATTAGTGAAAGCTTCCTTTAGATTTCAATTTTGCATCACATGTCATTGAAAAAAGTAAAAATATGCATTCTGCATCCTATATTGCATCCTTTAGATCATTAAAATCACATTAAAATTTCTTAAAAACACACAAAAACATTATACTGGGACTCATTTGCCGCCTAGGGCAAATCAGTCCCTTTGCATTTGTTAAACAACATTTCTAGCATTTTTCTAGCATTTCTCTACATTTTTATTTTCTATAGTGAGATCTTTGTTATAGTTAGCATCATTTTTTTTATTTTCATTTCAAACTCTTAGATTAGTTTACATTTGCATTCACCCTCCTTTGTGGTGCTTGTATGAGTGTTTGGTGCCCTGTTGATAATATACTTTAGTGAGAAGAATTTCTAGACTCGTGGCTTCCCGCAATAGCACTTTCATTTTGGACCTTGGGATCTCATAAAACCCTACTCCTAGTATGGAAATGGTGCATTAGGCCTTGACAATACCACTTCTATTCATTCACCTTTCCATCCAATGAATATTGATAACCAAAACAACTCCCTCCCGCAAGAAAAGGTCATTAATATTCATGAGGATTTTGCACACTTACAACAAGACTTGTAACTTGAAAAAATTCCCACCACTACCATACCTGCCATTGAAAACCTTCATCATTTAATTGAAAGTGATGATGGCTTGCAAGTGATGAAGAAAATTGTTGAGATTTACAATAAACATGCTTCTTCTAATATCAAATATGCAAACATTCATGTAAGCCAAGGAGGACCTCAACTTCCCCCCCTTCAACCAAAGCTTCCATACCAACTTATACCAATCCAAATGTCCACACAACTATGCATCAGGTTAATTATGTGGCTACTTCTTTCCTGATTTCCACTAGTATTCCTACTTCTCTTGTGTTATCACAAGTCCATTCCACCACCTTCACACCTCATAGTATTCCTTTCACTTCCCCTCACATCACCTATACTCCATCACCATTTTCCCTTCCAACTCAACCCACATACCCCGATTCCCTTCTTACACAACTCCTTACCATTGTTTCATCCATGAAACATCAACTTTCTACCATTAGCCAAGGTCAATCCACTCCACCTACATATCATGACTATAGTAGCCCTTTTATCATTAGAAATCCTACGTACCCTAATGCCACAAGGGATATAAATTCCTTGGTTTGAGAAATATGGAGGCAAAGGAGACCATATCAACCATGTCAATGCTTATATAGCTTTGTGTAGTGACTTCATCCTTGATGATAAAATGTTTGCCAAATTGTTTCCATCGACCTTGAAAGACACTTCCTTAGAGTGATTTCAATGGATTGGTGGATACTTTCATAAGTCAATTTCAAGTTCACATGACATCTAAAAAGACAATGGTTGACCCCATGCTATCTATAAAAAACATAGATGAAAAAGTAACGGATTTTATCTCACAATACCAACCCTTGTATTCTTAAATCAATGTCAAGATTCCTGATGCACATCTACAAAAAATGTTTATCAAAAACTTGCACACACACCTTCAATATAAATTATCCATGATGAAATTCCCTTCCTTCATGCATTTATGCACAACCTTATGTGACTATAAAAACTCAATTTTAAGTCATGATTCAAAATCCACTTATAGCTAAGCTAAAAAACCTTAATGGAATAATCAAAACCAAAATAACAGACAACTTCTGCAAACCAAATAGAGGATTTTTATAGTTTAGTCTGCCTCCTCAACCTCAACCCTAGCCAACCCAACCCATTCCAAATCACGTGGAAGTTGTTAAAGTAGCGGTTCCTTATACCTATGGGGACTGAAAGAGACAGTTTACTCCCCTACGGTCCGATACCCTTCATAATACAATGACCCAACTAATTCAACAACACATGCTCACTTTTCCACCCATGATCCAAACTAGCCATTACCACCCACTTTCAAACCTAACACTTATTGTCATTTTCATCACCAAAATGGACATGACACTGAACACTATAAGTGTCTAGAACATTTAGTTCAAGACCTCATTGATTCAGGTCACTTGTCCATTGTGGGTGTTAATGATCAAGGCAATAAGTTTGTTGCACCCCTAACTAGAATTATCAAATTTTCACTAATCCCATGCCTAAACATACTACCTCATTTGTCAAGGCTAGTGCACCTTCAACCACTGATGTAATGACTGTTGATATAACTAATGAACAACATGATACACCTCCACCTATTACTATAAAATGTCCTATTGATGAACTAGTGGCTACAATAGACATTATCCCTCATAAGGGAAAAACCACTAAGGACATACTACCAAAGATTCTTGATGGTCCTCTCTACATAGCTGGTTGAATCTATGATAAGCCCACTAATGGGATATTAATAGATCTCGCTTGTGGCAAGAACATGATCACAAAGGAGTTTCTAGTATTACACAATCTATATCAAGATGGTTATAATAAACTAACTGCATGGATTAAGACACATACAAGTTTTGCATGCCCTACAATCAAATTGATCGTGCTACCCTTACAGATAGGACCTAAACCTTTGGAGATAACATTTTCAATTATTCCACAATTTGAGCAATTCCATTTAGAGCTAGGCCACTATTGGCTTCACTCAATGAAAGTGGTCCCATTATTTGTTCACAAGTGTTTGAAGTTTACACATGACAATGAGATATTCACCATACACCATAGTGGCTTTAATCCCTTATCTTCCAAAGGTAATTTTTCATTAGAAGCCTTTTTTCCTACACCCATGGAACCCATCACCCATCAAAAGGACTTCTTTTTCATTTCTTATCAAAATTTTAAAGTAAAAAAAATAGCTGAATTGTCTCTTCGTAATGCATCCCCGTCCACTTCCAGACATATTATCATTGATGAAACTATGCTTCAACTTGAGCCTGATATTGAGAATAAAACACATCCTCCTGAACAACCACCCTTATATACTTCCCCTCCATCATTCAAATGACCAAGAGAAAATGAAACCACTCCTGTCATGCCTCCTCACCTTAAACAAGTGTATAAATCCAAAGAGAAAGTGGTTGAACCGTCTTCTTTAGTTTCTTCTATTCTTCCCTCTATAGAAGTAAAAGAACCTATGATGCCTCAATCAACTCTTACACCTCAGCAACTCCAAAACTGAATGAAATGAAACCATGGGGCTAGGGAACATAGGCATCATCATTGTCTTCTTGCTCATTAATCTCGCATGGAAGAAGATGAAGAAAATCAATCTCCACCCTTGACATAAGTGATAGATGAACATCCTCCTTCTCTTGACCTGCCATAGGATAGTCCAATGCAACAATCACAACAAAACAAACAAATCCAATAGCCACAACTTTTGATACATCCATCCTTAGAAATCACCCTTCGTCCTCCCATTGTCATTAATCTTGAGGATGATGATGCAACGATAGCAAAAATAGATGATAAAGTATGTAGCGACTTAAATTATCTATTTTCATCTGCAATGAGCTTACATGATAAATCCTCTCTACCAAGTGAATAACCTAGTACAACTCCAAGTTTGGCATTTTCACTTGTTCCTTTGGAAAGTCAACCACCCTCACATTACATTGAACATGATTGTGAGGTGGATGACTTGTTAGATGGTTGACTTTCATTTTCCTAACTAACCTTTTCACTTTTTCTCTTTTTCTTTTCCTTTTTTGTTTTCATTTTCATATGCGTATCGTGTTCCCCCATATCCTATGTTTGATGTTTTCTCTCTCTTTGTACACTTCTTCTCTTTGTACCTTTGTTCTTCTATTCATTGTGCATTGTATTTTTCACTTTTTTTTTGTGTTCTCCTTTTGGAGATGATGCAAAGTGTAGAGATGCCCTATGTCTCTTCCATGTTGACCTAAAAGGTCCTTTTCTTTTTCTCTTTTTTTTTTGTTTTCCTCTTAGGGATGATGCAAAGCATAGAGATGCCCTACATATCTTCCATGTTGACCCAAAAGGTCCTTGTCTTTCTCTCATTTTGTTTTGTGTTCTCCTTTTGGGGATGACACAAAGTGTAGAGACACCCTATTTCTCATCCATGTTGACCCACAAGGTTCTTGTCTTTTTTTCTTTTGTTTTGTGTTTTCCTTTCGAGGATGATGCAAGGAATTGAGACCAAAATGTCTCCTTCATGTTGACCCAAAAACTTTTTTCATTTTCCTTCACCTTTTCATTGTCTTTCTTTTCACTTGTGTTTTCCTTTTGGGGACAATGTAAGGTGTCAAGACTGCAATGTCTCTTCCATGTTGACTCAAAATGAACTTTGTTTGGTTTTCACTCTCTTTGTGTCATTCTTCTAGTTCTATGTACTTTGCAAAATGATGATAGTTTTGAGCTCTCTCATAAAAACATTTCAGAAACAAACATACTAACCCCAAATTCATATATCGCTTATGTGTTTGGTGTGCTTTTTTCTGGGGGGCAACTCCCTTTCTTTGTTTTTCATTTTTCCTTGACATGATGTATCCTAACTTTGAAACACATGACTTGGCATAGGGCTTTCTAGGTTGGCTCTCATGTCTTGTTTTCTTTTTGCATCTTTTCTTCTAGAGCTAGGTTAAAGTAATTTCTCACTGAACGATGTGTGACAATTCCTTTAAAGTGGGGGGCATACATTACCATAATTCATTGGAATTCTTGGTTCCTAGTGCAGCCTTGTCATTTATATGATGTGTTTGTCACTTTTTGGATGAAATTGGGTGTGATGTCCTCCATAAGTGTGATCTATGTTAGCATATTAAGTCCCTCTTCATGGCTTGATGCGACACACTACATCCCCTATGTTGCAAATATACTATTCTTTGATTGGTCCTCTCTTGGGGATATTAGACACAGTGTTCCCTAAATGATTGACCTTGCATGAACTAAACAAGACTCCTTTGAACATATTTTACATTTTGAATTTTTTCAACCTTACATAACACAACTTGCATGACTGTGGTACCTTTCTTTTTGTTCATGGAATTTTCCTTGTGGCACCTTGTTAGAGTTATCAATGAGTATAACTTTAATATGGTTGATTAGGAAGCCCAAGTAGCAATATAAATTTTCTGCATAGGAACCTTTGTGTTTGTGAGTGCATACCAACTAGCGTATGTATCTCACCTTTTTGGGCCTTCTCATCCTGTGGATAACTTGAAGTCCCATGGCCCCAAAGTGAGTACACATTATCTATTTCAAACAATCACCCTACATCTAATCCATAACTAGTTGGATTGACAATCAAAGCTTCATCCAATTCATCTCAACACTTTTCTATTCCTTTGTTATTATGTCTAGTTTTCCATGGGATCTTCATCTTGGTGGCTTGATCATCCCTCTTGATCGTTTCATTCCATCTTGCTAACATAAGTGCATTTGAACCCTCCTCTCAATGTTCATGGCTACTTTAGTGTGATTTTGAAGCACTTTTCCATCCTCTCACTAAAGTGGCAGCCAAATATGTCATAGAAAAATAGCCCCTTGTCATTTTTATGGCCTTTTAGGTCTTGTTTCATGGTGTTTGTCTATTTTCCTCTGATTTTATGTTGTAACATGTATTAAACATACTTATATAGGTACTAAAATTCAAAGAACAATGTCTTGTGAAGGTGTTGTGAAGTGTTGTAAGACATTTCTACACTCTTCTGGACTCCATTAATTACAATTCACCTAAAAATCACCTTTTCATCACTAAACAAGTCCTATTTTGAAGTGTTGTAAAGTCTTGTAACAAGCTTTCAGGCATTTCTAGGCATATTTTCACTATTTATCCCTTTCTCAAGCTTTATTTGGCCCCTTTATGCTCTCATATTCTTAATTAAGTGTATTTTCGAGTATTATCTCAATAAACAACATTAAATACAACATATTTCCTAACACACATTTTTAGGTCCTAGGTGGGACCCATTCACCATGGGTGGTGAATGAGTCTCCCTTGGCCCCAAATTCAAAATATTTTAAAATTTCTTTTTAGGTTTTTATTCAAAATCACTTGATATTAGTTTTTGATGAGGTATGAATGGTTAATTAAGGCACACGTGTGTATAAATATGTGATTTTCACCTCATTCTACATCTCCCCATTCATTCAAGCATTCAATCACACTTCACATTCAACCATTCAAGCATCTTTCAACATCAACTCAAGCACTATTCAAGAACTTTGAAGTAGCCATTGACATTACTTCATACTTGCATCATCAAGGGTTTGGTAAGTTGATAGCAATTACATGTTATTAGTTTATCATTCCTTTGCATTTCATTATTTTATAAAGGGTTTGATTACCAAAAGTGGGGTTTTACCAAGGCAAACCCCTATTCACTAACTCTAAACCATTTTTCCCCTATTGCATGTTTGTTTTCAGGCTTTTTTGTGCAAATTTAACAAGCTTTTTGGTGTTGAAGATTGGTTTAAAAGTCAACTCAAGTCTATTTCAAGCTTGGAGAAGGTTTTCTATCTGTTTCCTACATAATTGACTTCGATAACCAGACAATTAGTGATTTCCATATTTGGTGTTGTAGTGTTGTCTCTTGATTTTTCAAAAACTTGGGAAAGGACTAATTCACCACCTATGGCTATTGAGTCCCACCTTAGGATTGAAAATTGAAATTTTGTCAGATTCTACATCTTGACAAACATAAACTTGTTCATGAGAGTTTTTCACTAGGAGGACTGATTCACCACCCTGGGCAAATGAGTCTCACTGTGAAAAATCAGAGATTTCATCTAGCATCCACAACATTCCAAATTCATCATACTTCACCTAGGTGTATTGTAATTTAACTCATCTCATTATGTTCTACATATTTTCTTCATTTACTCCATTGTTTGCATATCACAATGTGCTTTCAAACATAGCTTTAATTTCACTTTTGCATTCATCTTCATTCATTTAGATTAGTCAATTGCATTTATATAACTTAATTTACATTAGAAAATGTTGCAAATAACATAATTTGAGTGAAAGATTAGCATTTTTTGCTCCTAAATCTCTTCTTTTAGGTGAAAAACCCTAGAAGAGCAAGAGTAGCCCATAGGAGCCAAAAATCAATGGTTCACTCACAAAGGAATTCAAGTAGATCCTGAAAAGATTGAGGTAATCACAAATCTTCCCACACCTACAAAATAGAAGGATGTTAGGAGTTTCTTAGGCCATGCAAGCTATTATAGGTGGTTCATCAAGGATTTTAGCAAAATAGCAGCACCATTGTATACCGTCCTCACTAAAGATGTTGAATTCCAGTGGATTGAAGATTGTGACAAGGAATTTTCTAATTTGAAGGTAGCCTTGACTCATGCTCATGTACTCAAAGGACCTAATTAGGAGCTTCCTTTGCACATCCATACATATTCATTAGATTATTCCATAGGAGTAGTCTTAGGATAAAAATAAGGAGCTATTGAAAATGCCATTTATTTTGTCAGCAAAAATTTGCAAGGAGATGAATTCAACTATACAATGACAAAGAAAGAAATGTTGGAATTGATCTATGCCCTAAACAAATTTAGGCACTACATAACAAGCTATCAAATCTTTGTGCACAATAATCATGCAGCCATTAGATATCTCATGAATAAACCTTTGATCATAGGTAGACTTGCAAGATGGTTATTGTTGATGTAGGAGTTTGACATAACCATTGTGGATAAACTAGGTAAGGCCAATGTTGTTGCAAATTTTCTTTCGAGGCTCACTACATCAGAAGATAATCAAGCCATAGATGACTCTTTTCTTGATGATCATCTATTCTCCATTAGTGTACAAACACCCTGGTATATATGCTGACATAGCTAACTATCTAGTCACGGTAGAGTTCCATGTCACTTCTCTCCAAAAGAGAGAAGGGAACTCATTGAAAAATATTTTCCTTTCTCATGGATTGTTGGATGATTGTTTTATACTAGACCAGACCATGTCATGAGGAGATGTGTGAGAGAAGATGAGACATATGCCATTTTTCATGCATGCCACAATGAACCATGTGGAGGACATTTTGTAGCCAAAAGGACAATAATGAAGATTTTGAACACAAGATATTACTGGCCAACACTCCATAAGGATGCAGGAAGGTAAACCAGAAAAATGTGATAGATTTCAAAGAATGGGAAGACCAACCAAATCTGATGAGATGCCACTTTTCCCTTAGGTGGTAATCATGCCCTTTGACAATTGGGGATTGGATTATGTAGGACCCATTGACCCTCCATCAAATGGTAAGTCTTATATATTGGTATGCACTGATTATGTAACTAAATGGGTAGAAGTTAAGGCCATGAAGCATGTAAGAGATAACAAGGCTACAAAATTTCTTTATGAAGAGATTTTCACAAGGTATAGAGTTCCAAGAGAGCTAGTGACACATCAAGGGACTCAATTCACATCAACCCCTGTTGCAACACTAGTTAATGAGTACAACATAAGACACATGAAGTCTACTCCTTACCACCACTAGGCTAATGGTCAAGTTGAGGTGACCAATAGAGAAATTGAAGCTATTTTGACCAAAACCATAGCTATCCATAGAAAGGACTGGGCAAACAGAACTACATGGAAAAAAACTACAGAATTCACTCCATTTGAGTTGTTGTATGGAAAGACAACGATGATGCCCATTGAATTTGAACATAAAACTCTTATGACTATGGTAGATTTTGGGATGGATATCTCTAAGCCATAGAGAGAAATAATCCTACAGTTGAATGCTTTGGATGAGATGAGGAGCCTTGCATCACATTGAGGCAGTGTAGAATTAGAGAATCAGGTTGCATGATAAATTTATCAAGGATAAGAAATTCTAACAAAGAGACTAGGCACTGCTTTATGATTCTAGATATCAAGACAATGCTAGAAAATTATAGACAAGGTGGCTAGGACCATATGAGGTTGCTAAAGTATTCCTTAATGGTGTGCTCACTACTATTGACCTAGTCAGATTCAAGTTGCTTTTCAATGGTCATCACCTCAAATTATATCACAAGCCACCTTCCAAGGAGTTCTTGTAGCAATTCACTCAACATGCTACACATGAGCTTCCTGTAGCTAAAAGAAGTGGACCTAGTGTCCCTCCTTCTAGCTAATTAAGGTATTTATTTGTCATAATAAAGACTTCCACTTCTATGGGATTCCATTTCTTCACCCATCCATTTCCTCCTTTCTCTCTCTTCCATCACATCATTTCATTCCACTCCACCTCATTCCACCTCATTTTCATTAATTGTTCAGCTTTTTCCTAAAATGGTGAATGATACTTTCTCCACAATCTTTGCAATAGATCTTTCACACATTCAGGTATGTGTGCATTAATTGCTATATCTTAATTGTCTTTTAGTGCATTCATTTAACCATTGTACATTAATATGGATGTTCACCATAGCATGCCATTATTCCCTACTCTTGTCAAATCATCATCCCACATGTGAGGACACATGCTCAAATTTAGGTTGGGCGGGAGGAAAAAGAGGTGAATATTTTTCCCACATGTTAGTCCATGCTGGTCTACATCAACAAAATTTAAATTGAGCCAGTTTGAAATTTAAGTGAGATGATGGCTCACATGTGTGAAGTGACACCAACTGTTGTTGCCATTTCTCTCCATCATAGCTTTCCCTTATTATTCCTTCCTTTCCATTATTGACCTTGTCATATCTCAAGTTGCAAACAAAAGGTAAGTTAAAAAGGGAAAATTCAGTCGACATTGGCATTGGAAATATAGCAAGTGTTTTAGGAAGGTGAATCTAGTTCAGACAAGAATTGTAGGAAGGAAAATATAGAGTGTTTGTTTGATTGCAGACAATGGGAGGTGGGTTAATTTGAAATGAACCCACTATTCATGGCATATTACTACAAGATGCACAATGCCTGGCCGAATTCAGAAACTGTGGGTGGATAGACTACTTCCTAAAGCTAAATGATTTCAATAATTAAATTGCACTAGAATTTTCCTAGACATTGTCTGAAGGGAAGGCTGCTGTAAAAGGGTTGGAGGTCATAGCTACTAAAGAAAGAATTGCAGAAGTTATAGGGTTACCTGATAATGGTGAAAATTACCCTACTTCTAGAGATGCCAGATCAGCTAGGGCTAAATTTACAAATCTGAACAACCCTCCATTGATCATAGATAAACAAGGTGTGAAGATAATGTCTTTACCCGAGACATGGAAGCAGATAGTTTTTTGTCATAAAATACATCACTTGTGAAGGTCGCTAATCGAATCTGCATTCTGTGTGCTTCAAGCTTTTGAATCACATGAGGCATGGGAGGAGGATGAATGTGCCAAACATGCTATACAACCTTCTTTCAATCATGGAAGCTGAGACTCAGAAAGGTAGGGACAATTCCATTTTCCACCATTATTTGATTAAATTGCTAGTTGAGAAGTCTCCACATGATGTATCTGGAATGACCTAGGAAGAATTCATAAAAATTGATGAAATTAGACCTAAGCACTTACAACCTAGGGTTTTACCTCAACCTTGTAGGTCTCGTAGGAGATTGAGCATGGTTGAAGCCACTCTTGGTGCTTCAACCTCTAGTGTAGGCCCTAGTGCAAACCCTTCTATAGCAGAAAGAAACCATAGAAATTATCTCTTCTGGGATAGAGCACTCAGACAAAGAAAGTTTTCCCCTGACTCTAATGATGATGTTCCACTTGGAATTTCAATGAAAACTAGGGCACAAAAGAGAGAGGTAGAAATAAGAAAAGGAAAATCCAAAAGAAAGCTGGTAGCAAAAGTGGTGCCAAGCTCTAAGAAGAAAAAGGTTGACACTATTCATCCTACAACCAAAGAAAAACATGAGAGACCTCCTATGAAAATAAGACCGGTTAGGTCAGCCTTTGGTATGCCTTCATAGGAAAGCCCTAAATCTAGAAAAGTATCACAAGGGGATACAGAAGTTTCGATGGGGTAGGAGAATATCGAGGAAGAAGATATATTTAAGCCAATAGTAAACATAACATTGGACAATCCTACTAACATTGTAAAACAAGCTGAAAATCAAGAGTATGAGGAAAATAAGGATTTCTTGCAGCAAGAGATCCTACAGCAAGATATCCTATAGAAAAATCAAAAACAAGAACAAGAGCAAGAGTTCCTACAGCCACAACAAGAACTGAGAGAACAATCAATACCCCTATAGCTAGGATTGATGGGACACCCTGAATCCTTGCAGTTAGTACCATGTGAAGAGCAAGCATCAGTACCAAGAAAAATGTTGGTAGGAATTCATAACCCCCCTGATTTTTCAATGCACAAGGAACCCTTGCATTTATGGAAAGAGATGCAAAGAAGAGAAGAAGAATGGAAGGAGGTGAAGCACGGATTGAAGAAGGAAATTAAATAGAAAGATGAGGAGATTGAAGACAAGGATACAAAGATTTCCACCCTAAATAATGTGGATGATATGGCATCCTTAGTACCATATATTTTACAGTGCAGGGCCCCTCTAAGGGTCTATGCTCTGCATTTGAAGGAAAAGTATCTTTCTTTTAAGTTGGGAAGAATTGTCTCAAGTTTGAATCCTTCTATTGAGACTCCTGTTGAATTTCTCAATGCTTATAGAATTGCTTCCCCGGAAATGAAGAATTTGTTGTGTGAGTTTTATTTGCATAACTATGTTGTTACTCAAGACCATGATTGGAACCCACTGTTGTATGTTGAAGATTTCCAATTAAGGTAATTTATGTCGGGTAAAAAATGAGATTAGTTGGGGACAACATGGGGCTTATAAGCAATTGGAGTCCAACATCCCTTTTCCCATCAAGAATGAATCAAGGAATCCAAGGGACATTTAGAGGGAATGGCATAGAATGCTTTTCAGACCTGGCTATGGTAATAGGATTATGCCTTGGATAGAAGTCATCCACAGTGAGTATGAGGAAAAGGAAAAAAACAAAAGAGGCAATGATGAAGAGATACCTCTCACAAAGAAGGAATAGCCTAACTGATGAGCTAAAATAGGCTAAGCCTCATTCCATCCAGAACTATGCTGCATCACTTAAGAGAATTGATAAATATATATAGGTTGAAAGAACAAAGGGATGATTTTTGCTTCCCTCGACTTTTTAGCCACCCCTCCTGATGTGGCCTATACCAAACTTTAGATTTTACAATTATGATATTGTTGTAGAGAGACAAAGCTGGAGTAGATTCTATTGGGACCCTGATTCACGAACAACAAACACTAATGTAGGGCAGTTTTTTAGTTGCAAATTTCAGAGCATTCACCAAGCAGAAGAACAACCCTTCCCCTACTAGAGGACCAACAAGACCTTAGGTTGGGGGGAGTGATAAGCCTAGTTTATGGTCTAGTTTTGGGTAGAATTTGTGGTTTATTTGCTGAAAATATCATGGACCTTGATGTTAAGTCTTGATATTTTTTATGATATTTCTTTAGAACTATTGACATTGGGCTTAATCTTATTTCTACAAACATTTAATGACATTGGCATATTATATGGACTATCTATATTAATTATGAATGTGGTTAATGAATGTTCTCTAAGGTAGTTATAGATGTGCAATTATTGCGTGTGTTAACATTGCCATGCAGATATAATTTGAAGATACTGAATTGAGGAAGACATCGCCAGCTAGGCATGCACCATAACATCTAGCAAGGGAATCATTCAAAGGTTAAAGGAGGTCCACGGAAGAAGATTCCCCATATAAATTGAATGTAACCACCTTGTAGTGGATTTTAATGTTGTTGACCAATATAAGCGTTACTATTGTGCTATTTCTGTAGACACATCTAACAAGATTTCATGAGTGCATAACCACCCCTCCATTTTCTCTACTTTCCCTAAATTGGCATCCTCCCAATTCATGGAGATGACCACCTTGCTTAGTTGATAGTATAAATAATGATCAAATGCTCCTTTTCAAGAGGTTGTGCTATCTATATTGTACTTGCATTCTTAGTTTTCAGTAATATAGTTATGTTACTATTTTGTACTCATGTTTCTTGATGAATAAGATAAAGTTCTGAGTTCGAGCATTTAATTTTTCATTAGTAGTAGAGGATACTCATCCAAGGGGGCCCACTTGGTGAGAAATCCATCCTTTAGCTTAGTTTATCCTAGTTATTACTTTCTATCTAGTAATTAGTTAAGAATCTGATGTTGACTATCCTTGTAGCCAATAGAATTCCATTTTGTGACTGTTCCCATAGCCAAAGCAGGTAAAGTAGTTTTATTTTTATTGTTCATATTTTCATTTTTGTCATGCCTTTCAAGTTTAGTATGGTTATTTTTTGATGTTCAACATTCATGCTATTCATTTCCAAGCAATTTACTTTCAGCATTGCATCTTTCTTAGCTATAGAATGAAAATGGAAACTTAGAGTTCCTAGTGCACATACTATGTTGACCCATTTCAAGTTCATGTCCCTAGGTTGACAAGTTAAATACACCTTCATGATTATTGAATGACAATTTAGTTTAGATGTCCAATATTTGAATCACAACTGTAAGGGCTTAATTATTAAATCATTGTAGGAGGACAACAAGTCCCTCAACCTTCAGAATGAGAATGATTAGAAGATTTCCTTGTTTTTTGTAGAAAAGTGACAATCTAAATGTCATCCTAAAAAACTTGACAGTTTTGATCATTGTTGGGTATTTTTAGTTGGATGATGGCCTATACTACATTTTTTCTTTCTTTTTGATTTGGGGGTTTGCTCAAACTATGAGCCAATAAAAGACATCTATTCTATGATGGAATTCTGAGATCATGATATAATATGTATGTTAAAAGCTTCAATGCTCTTGATAAAATCCCATATTTTGTGTCCGTAAGACCTCATTCTTACATTTTTCATTGTTTCCTATCTATGGACCTAGCCTATGACCAACTTTGAATCTTTCAACACATGTATTCTCCTTATTCCCATCCACTCTATCAAAATTAGACCATGTACCAAAGCCTCATACTCTACGTTGTTATTCAAGCACAAGAACTGGAAGTCGAAATCTTTGAGGGTCTTTGATCCAATTAGAGATATGAGTTAGATTCCTACTTTGAAATCAAGCTTGCATTTGGCACCATCAAAATATAATATCCATTGACTATCCTTGCCTAGTCCACTAGGTTTCTCCTACTCCTTTACCAATTTCAGGAAGACTCGGTCATCATTGAAGATCACATAGATGCCTAACCCAGTAGCATGGAAGTTTTCTGAGTGGTTCAAAATCAATAAACTGATTGATTAGGAGCTCCTCTTTAAGGGTCCAATCACTTGTGTCTTCTTCATCTTCTAAAATTTCTATGTACTATGTCTCTTGTTTTGAGGAGGTATGCACTGCTTGAAAGCATAGAACTACATTATTTGGTATATGTTTAGGGTACACAAATTTAGAAAATGTCTTCATATTTGCCTCGTGCTTTGTTTGTAGTATCAAATGGGACCAAATGAGCACTAGGTATCCACCAAGCTTTTCCATGAAGTCCCTTGAAAGACACATATGAAAAATTGAGGGGATGTCTATCATGACTACTTCTTGTGTGGTGGTTTGGCTCAGACATGAGAAGAGGTTCAAAGAAAAATCCTTGATGTGACCGATAGTCAAGACTTTAAGTCTGTATAGCTTCTGGATTTGATTGTGTGCAAAAATTTTTAGCATCAATGTTTCAGATCACACTATATGATCCATCATCAGGATGAAAGAGAAGCTATACATACTTATGATATGGATTGTGGAAGCATTGATGCTAAAAAATTTTGCACACAATCAAATCTAGAAGCTATACAGACTTATGATATGGATTGTGGAAACTTATTATCATTAGTCGAGACTTTCTTCCCATCTAATTGCATGATCCCTTTCTCAAGAGGATTGTACTTAATTTTCAGGGCATTGGCCACTTTCTTAGGCATGATTGTGGTACTAGCTCCCAAATCAATCATGTTATTGTGTAAAATATTATCCCCCACAATAATTGTTAAAAAGAAAGGGGTAGGCTTAGGTATACTTACCTCTTTCATGTTTTCATTTTCTACAATGTTTATGTATGTCATGGCTCCTGAAGTTCAAGGGTCCGACATAAAATCCTTTTCTCCATCTTAATTATGTGATGGGATTGTATCCATCCACAACATTTTTTCCTCTTTCTTTAATTCCTCTTGAAGAAATTTATTCTATTTTGGAATTGATATAACGTCCCATAGAGATACAATAGTGGGCACCTTCTTCAGTTGCTCAGCCACGTTAAGTGTTCCAACTAGTGAGAGCTTAGGTTTGAATAGTGGTATTTCTTGTATCTTTGGAAGAGGTTGATTTGATGTGGATAGGCTCAATGCTTTGTGCACTTCTTTCTCTGGAAATGATGAAGCTTGTCACTACTAAGTGTGTAAACCCTATGAGGTTTTCTCTACTTGTTGATGTGATTGTTGTGGATTTTGTTGCACGTATTCTCTAGTGAGCATTATTTTGGACCATGTTTTGTAGTCTAAAAATACCTATGGGGCACTACTCATCAGAAAATCAATTGCAAATATTGCATCCTCTTCTTTCGTCCAAGAAAAAATTGCTTGGTCTGGTGAGATATCCAACTCTTGTTCTAAGGACATCCCTTGTGTTTGTGCTCTAAAGCGAGCATTCTCGATTATGAGAGATTTATATTCTTTAGTGTTCAAAAACATGCCTTGGCTTCTTTGCTCGACTATCTTCAATTCAATATTTCCCCTTCAAAAATTATAGGGTATATGGCTATAATTACATGGGAAGCACCATGGGTTCTCACCTTTTGCTAGGTTGTTCTAGCCTACAATCAAATCCTTTCCTATACTTTTCATGATAGTCTAAAGCAATATAGTGACTAGGGCTATCTGATTTGTAGGAATTGGTTGTTGATTTCCTCCTTTCAAAGCTCCTTGATATGCATTTTGTTGATAAGATGGCCTACCTCCTTGATTGGTTTGTGTGCAAGGTTTTAGAGGTGTTGCTTGTTATCATTGGATAAGGACTAGCTCCTTTAAAAAGGACTGCATGAGGTTCTTCATATCATTAACATATGTTGCTAATGAATAAGTGCTCGATGTGCTTATTTGTGGAGCAGAGGTGCTAGGATCCCCTTCCTCCTAGTGTCCACTAGAGATTTCTATGAACATCAGCATCGACAAACATGGTGGAAGCTTCCCGGAATTGATCAAATTATTTTCTACACACACAACCAAATCATATGCATCGGGTAGGATATCTCCTCCCATAGACTGTACCATGACCGTGATGTCTAAATTAAAATCCTTTAGATAGAACATTAATTTCATGGTTGTCAAAGGCCTAGCTATCACAAGAATCCTCTATTAGGTTTTGTGGAACCTATTGTTGAAGTTTCTCATGGCCTCTTGTGAGGCCCTTTTCATAGTAATTAATTGTTGTAGCAAAGAGGACTGATCTCCTTTCTCTGAGAAGTACTTAAGAACTTCTCACTGAGTTGATCCCAAGAGGAGATGGAACTGAAAGCCAAAGACCTATACTAGTTCCAAGCCTTTCCTTTAATATACATAGCTAGGAACCTGAGAGCTACATTCTCTTTCATGATATTTTGTACTCTGCATACCTTTACTATATCTTGTAGATGCTTAGAAGGGGTCTTAAATTCCTCCCCAAAACACTTTGGGATTTCTTTAAAAGCATTGGTAGGTATGTCAAACCATACATCTAGGTTCGTAGGTGGTTTTAGTGGACTACTACTATCCCAAGATACAAAGCTTCTAGGAGCAGGAGCACCTACGTGAGCCATTGTAAATAGATTCCTATGGATAGGGTATATGGTTATTCTGATTTGGAAGGCTCAGCCTCCTAGTGGAGTAAATAAGGCTCTAGATTGTGGGCTAACACTTCTTACCTTGTTGCTCCTTATAGGTGACAGAGAACCTATAAGTCTTCTCCTCCTCGGTGCTGAAGTAGGTAATTGGGAGTGCTAGAAATGGCATCTAGAATATGCTCTTGTTTGAACTCAAGGCATGAGATTTCCAGCTTCCCCTCTTGGTTTGATTTAAGAAATATTTATCACTTCTAATTAGACATCTAAAAAAATTTGAGTCTCATCTATCAAGCAAGAAAAATAACTATTGATGAGTAAATTTTGTGCCTCTATATAACTTTATGGGAAATTCAATGAGTGGGGGACTGAATTGTGCCTCATTGAATGACCTCTGGGATTTTAAAAAAAATCTAGCTTTTCTTTATGTGTGGGAAAAGGGGTAGTGAAATGCAAGGAAAAAAATAAATAATGGTGATGCGCCAAGACTTTTACAACATTTCAAAAGCTTAACAATTTCTTATAACTGATGAAATGGATACAAAATACCACAACCCCTTCATTTTTGGGAAGATAATGAGTAGAAAAGGCTAGAGAAAGCATATTATAGTCTTTCAAATCTCCCCATGGGAAGCATCCATTAAGGTCCAACAATAATAAGAAACTCCAAAAACTAATAGGGAAATTTAGATCTTTATAGAACCCTCCCTCTCTTACAACATAATATTAATAACATATCTTTTACAAGAAATGAAAGAGTATATTGAACATGATTTAGTTTTTGAAAGATAGGGTCAAAAAATAAAAGATAATAACATCTAAAATAATCATTCACACTATCTATGTAAGGCTTTAATGTAGTGCTCTCAGCATAAGTCATAAGCAAAAAAAAAAATTGTGATAAAGGCCACAAAATGCACAATTTCAGAAAAAATAGATGTTGGATGCCAATCCAATTAATAGTCTTAACAAATATAGCATTCTAGAGAGTGTGAATAGTTCTCTCTAAAATCCTCCTATCCTTAAAAAATTAAAACCTTCTTTAAAACTATCCTCCTCTGAAAGATTCAGAGGATGGTTCCTTTTTTAACATTATCCAATATTTTTTATTCTCTATTGTGAAACCCTTTAAATAGCTAGGAGGGAGCACCACCACTATAACCAATAGAGATGAATGAATGCTAGATTTCTACACCTAATTGATTGCATTTTTATTTAGATCCTGATTAGATCACAATGATATTTTCTCATAAAGAATTAGGCTACCTCATTAATGGCTCTAGATTTTGTAGAAGTTCCACAAAGATACACTATCAGAAGACAATAAAATCTTAGCATAGCTTGGAAAATCTGATTGATTAGCTATGCAAAATGATGATACTAACCTGAATATTTCACCCTAAAAGCAAACTCTCTACCACACTCCCTAATGAACTTTTCCCCAAAAGATCCCTCTGAGGAAGATACAAAATACTTGACAAAAAGGATGGCATATCAAGTGGGTGGGTGATTTCAGATTTTGTGAAAAAATCTTTGAATTAAATCCTCTCCAAGAAAAAACACGTCTTGGTTAGGTCCTAAAAGGAAACAATATGTATAAATCCACACAGCCAATATGTGGCACATTGTGTAGCTTAATGTGAGAGTAGTCTTTGTCTTTAAGGCACGAAGCCATCCCGAAGTTGAGAAGAAGGGCCAAAAACCAAAATGCTTGAAGGAAAAAATTGATCCATAGTTACATACAAGAAAGTATGGTAGCAATTTTTAACAACTTCATAGTTAGATGGGTATGTGCAAGATCATGATGGGCCAAAAAGTGGCAATATGATGGGTATGTGGTTGAAGACTATTTTTACACCCAAAATTGATGAAACAAAAAGGGTTTTTAAAGGAGATTCCCAGCTTTCCATCAATATAAATTATACTTTACTTTAAATTTAATAAGTAATTATTACTCATTTTCTATTCAAATTATGACTAAAGTCTTGATTGATAGGCTAATTGAAAAACATCTATAGCTTTCAAACGATATCACATTTTTGAATCCAAAACATGCATCACATTCTATGCTTCACATGCTATAGGATTAAAAAATTTGAATTTCATGAAGTTTTGACCAAGTTAAGGTGGTCGGACATACGAAGTTTTATATTTTTAAAAAATTGTAATAAAAATTCATAATTAATTATTTACTTGGAAAAAATTACAAAAAATATGCATCACATCCGCATGAGTCCTCTACACATATCTAAAATTTATAAAAAATATTATCATTTTATTGTGGTTAGGGTGGTCAAACATACACCCACTTCTTATTTTTTCCCTGAAATTTAAGTACCAGCATTGAAATTTCAAATTTTCACCAAATAGATTTTTTAAACAAACCTAGTAGTTTAGAAACTACATTCATTTTTCTACATATTCTATTCTTACATATTTTTGAAATAATATAGATAACTTATTCAAATTTTTACATTAGATTTCCTAACTCTGATTTTTCTAAATTTTTTGCCACTTAAGGGCTTGTTTTTTCCATGATGATCCTACACATACCTAGATAAAAAAATTATAGTAGGTCTTATGAGCATATATACAAAATTCCTACATGCTAACTAGAATATATTATAAAATAACCACTATTATATATCATTTCTACCTTCCCTAGTTGGGAAAATAGCTAATGGACCCAACGTCCCCCCTATTTCCCCCACTTCAGTCCCACCTCTCATAGGTCCAGTAAAAAAGAAGGAATCTCTCTCTTGTTGCACATGGTGATAGGGCCCATTGTCCCTTGCTTTCCTTCCACCCCCTACATTATTGTTGAAGGCCCTTTGGAATATTTTGAATACCCTTATGAAAATCTCAACCTATTTGTTGTTGAAGTGACATGCATGGCCATAGCTTACATCCTCTTTGTTGATTCTAATCATCCCATATTTGCAAAGTTTCACAATTTTTTCCAAGGAGACCTCGATATGGAGAGAAAACTGCAATGCAACATTAAGAAATGGAAGTCTCTTTGATGACTCAGAAAGTACCCTCCTACAACCCCTAAATTTATCCCATTCCTTGATTTCCAAATGTCCCATAAGATTTTAGTACAAAAGAAATTCCAAAAAATAAAACATTACTAATTTTATTATCATTCATCAAAACTTTCTTCTATTTTTCTTTATCATTTTCCCAAATATTCAAATTAAAAGAAAAAAGTTTCTTGATTTCTTTCACATAAAAGTAGTCAAATGGAATGTGTACAATAGATTCTAAGGTGCAAAAAATGTTGCAAACATCAATATCATTCATGTGAGATTTGAAAGAAATTATTTGAAGCAAAACAAGCCACTTAAAGCAAGCCTTTTTGGGCTCAACATTGTTATGCCAAAAATCATAAAAAAAACCCTTTTCCATGCTTTATCATGTAATGAAACATTCCAACAATGAATTAAGTGTTCAAACATAAAATTGTTACAGACTAGGTCTTTGTAAATTGTTTAAGATTTGAGGTCAATTAGATTTCCCCCATCCCTCCATACAAGGCCATTGATCACATCCAATATTTTCTTGAAGTTTGAAGGGAACTTGGCATCTTTACAAGCCTCCAACAAGTTGGAGTGAGCCCTTACATTGAAGGTGGAGAGATCATGATCAGCCCTCAAAGTGTCCCAACTCTTAACATTTCCATCAATTAAAATATCACTGACGACCTTGATACCATTTTGGTTCCACATTTTAATATATCAACCTTGAAGGAGAGAAAGAGGCTTGCAATTGTGATGAAAATTCCACCAAATGGAACTATAGGTTTGAAAATAGGAATTTCTCAATGTTATGTTAGTATACTTAAGGTAGGCATTGTGCTTGGTTAGTTCCCAAGCCTTCCACAGGCTTCTGAAAACTAGAGACCCAACATGGGTAATGCGGTGCTTATTAATGAGAATGTCAGTTAGAGGCAGCTACTTCTAGGCCTTTGCCTACTTAGAGGTTGTTGCTTGAATTTTGTTCCTAATTAGCACCTTCCAAGGCTCTTCACCGACCAAAGCTTTGACAATCTACTTTGAAGCAAGCACAATTCCTTATTGTTTAAGATATTTTAGACCAAGCCCACCATGCATTTTATCTATAAAAAACCACTCCAAGTTCACCACAAGCTTTTTCTTGTTCCCTTTACCATCCAACCAAAGAAATCCCCTTATTCTTTTTCAGGTTTCATTTATTTGGTAACTACAAAAGAACCATACTAAAGAAAAGTATATACTCTATGAGGATAACACCTTTTGACACACCAACAGCCTACCTACCAAAGAGAAATATTGTTTGTTCCAATTTTTTCCAGTTTCTTTTCAATTTTGGTCATGATCCAATTCCACATTTCCTTTAGATTGGGGCTTATAGCAAAGGGTATTCCTAAATACCTCACTTGCATGTTTGACCCTCCCCACTGAAAGCCATAATCTCTTACCTAATCTAGTGATGATTCATCCCAACCTATCATAATGTAGTTGGATTTACCTACTTTTTCTTTGGAAGCTTGGGAGAATAGCTCTAGCTTCTTTATCAGAAAATTCATGTTTTCTCTATGTAGGTCAATGGAGAGATATGTGTTATGAGTGAACTACACATTAATCAACTCAATGTTATATCAAGGAGATTAATTCCTTTGATCCTAGGAGAGAATGACTGGTCTCTTAGTAGGTAAAATAGAGCATCTAAAGCAATGAAAAAGGGCCAGAGCCAAGGGACAACCTTGACATAGAGACCTTTCCAACTTCACTTTCTCAGAATGACTCCCATTCACATCTACTTGGGTAGAGGCATCTCTTAAAATGGTGTCCACCATTTTGTAGAATTTCTTGGGAAAACTAAACACCTTAAGGATTGACCTTAGAAACTATCATTCCACCCTATCATATGCCTTTTTAGATTCCAATAACAACATAAACACATTTTTCTTTGATACGTTAGCCCACTTCATGGATTCCCAACTCGTTAACAGGTTCTCTAGGATATAGCTTCCTTTGATAAACCTACTTTGAGCAGTGCTAATGAATTTTGGGAGGACATTGACCAACCTTAGGGATAGAATCTTTTCCAATATCTTGTAGGACACATTCAAAAGAGTAATAGGCCTCTATTTTTTTACCAGGGTCTTCTCCCACGTTTTTGGAAGGAGCTTGATAATTCCTTTGTTTATGTAACTCCCTAATGATCCATTGTTCATTTCAATCCAATATACTTGCAGATGATCCTTGCTCACCCAATCAAAAAAGCACTTATAGAATTCAATAGGAAGCTCATCACATCATGGGGATTTTTCATTGTTGATGGAGGCAATGGCCCTCTGAATTTCCCCCTTGGTAATATTTGTAGAGAGTTTCGTAGAATCTTCCTCTAATTTTTTTCTAGTGATGAGCTTTTCAATAGTATTCCTTATAGAGTGAGAGCTTTCACTCTCACCTTTTGATGTAAAGAGTCCCTTGAAAAAAGAGTGAAATTTCTTCAAAATTTCCTCCTGTGAGGAAATCATTCTCTCCACATCCCAGATTTGATCAATTTTCTCTTTAGCATTCTTTTCTATTAGATACTTGGAGAAGAACTTTGAGCCCTTATCTCCAACTTTCAACTAGTTTAACTTAGCTCTAACTATAAGCCCATTAAATTTTTTGGCCTGGATCTTCCTTAGCCTATATTTTTCCAATTCCAAATCCTCATTTAGTTTAATATTGTTGGCATCCTTTTGTATTTCTACTTCAGCCTCAAATAGTAGCTCTTGGTGCATGTTTTCCTTCCTCCTAGCATCAAGGGCCCTCTTTTTACCAACTATCTAGAATAGATTTCTCCATTCCACCATGTTAATATTCCATATTTTGATGGTAGAATATTTAAGTAGCCATTTGTTAATTTCCTTGATAGATGAAATATCATCACAACATTAGGATCAACTAATAGATGAGTATTGAGCAAGAATGTTGATTTCATTGATGACTAGTTTGTGTTTCCCTAGAAATATGTCAGATTGGCCTTTATATGATGGTGGTATGAAAGGGTGTAGGGGTAGACACACCTTAACTTCTTTTTCATCTAAGTTAAAACAAAATAAATATTTGTTTGCATAGAATCTATTAAGCCTACTTTTTTACACATTACACCAAGTGTACCATATCCCCTTACATTCTTGTTTTCCTTTTTCCATGGGATCTATCAGATTGAGCTCATGCTTCATTCTTAGATAGAATTTTTTTATTTCCCTTCCAAGACAATTCAATCCCCCCACTTGTCCTCCATCTACTCAATCATGTTAAAGTCAACTCCTAGTATCCAAGGGATCTTCAAAAGAGTGTCTAACCATTGCAACAAGGATATTATAGCCATGTAATTATTTGGGGTGTAAACTAAGTAGACTCCAAATTCTAGATCATCCTTCTTCAAGGTAATCCACACCACCCAGTTGCAAGGTGAGTTACCACTTCTGGTGACCCATTGTAACCACTAATTTGGGACCAAGATAGAGGCACCCCCTACCTCACTAATTTGATGTATAGAAGAAGGAGCGACCATTCCAAATAAACCTTAAATTTTTTCCAAGATAAACCTAGTGACTTTGGTTTATTGCAACATAACAAAACCCTTCCTCTCTTCAAGGTTTAGAAACCTTTGATGATGTATTTTCTCTTAGGTGACTCAAGTCCCCTAACATTCCAGGATAGGAAATTAAGCTTCATCATTCCCTATCATAGGATTGCCACTTTTTTCTTGTTAGAATTGCTCAAAACATTTGGTCAACCTCTCTTCCACTTCAATCTTCCTAGCTATAGGGGATTGAATTACCACACTAGCCTTTTTCTTTTTGTTTTAAGCACCCCTATTCCTTTACCACTAACTATAGAGCCCCTATTTTTCCTTCGCTTTCTAGGGCTAGCTCTAGGATTTGGGGTTTGGTCCAAATTCCCATGAGTGACATTCACATTTCTCTCACACCCTATGATTTCCTCTTGATCAAGACAAGTTTTTTCAAAACCTTTGGTTTGGCTATCTTCAATTTGTAGGCTAGCATGGTTCCTCACATGCTTGCTTTCCACATCAAAGAGTAGATAATTACTAATATTAGCCTTAGGGATGGGTTTTGGGTTACTAATTTTCTCAAGGGTGCTAGGGGGCCACCCATCATAGATGAGGGGTCCTTAGGAAGAATAGATTGTTAATCTAAAGCCCATAAAGTAGTAAGGCCATTGTTATTTGCATTATTTGCATATTGGGTTATGCTTAGAGCTTCTATAATCCTAGATACCTCCTTTACACTAGTGTTACAATCCATCCTTGCCCCTCGTAAGGGGTTCCTAGGGACTTTTCCCACATCAGTACGCCCAACCGCATTACAAGTTAGGGGCATGAATTAAGAGGAAAACTGGTTATCACCTTTTTTGAGTTGGTAAACCAAGAACCTTTGCCCCACTTTTGGTAACCCAAAGTTATCAACAATACATTGTCTTAATTTTTTCATTGCAATTTGTTTGACATTTAACCCACTCGAGGAGAAATACGCCTCTAGTGCAATTTTGGGTTGATAGTGACCAAGAGGGAGGGCATACAAATCCAGTTTTTTTCATGTCCATAAGAGCCTCACCACCACAATAAGGTTCATCAATTCCAAGAAAGATGAAAGGGTTCTTATGTGAAAAATTAGTTGGCTTACTAGAGGGGGAGAGGGAAAAGTCGAGGACCCCAATTAGGGACACTATCTCCTTCTCACTTTCAATGATTGGGATAGAGATTATGGATGAATTTGGTTGACAAATAGTTCCTTTAAAACTTTTGTCTTAAAGGTAGTTGCACTTAGGCCACCACTAGGGTTAGGTTTCTCTGTCAACCAAGTGATCCTCAATTCTTTCCTCTTTTGAAGGATGGGACAATTTTTCCTTAAATGTCCTTCCTTCCTACACAAGAATCAAGTGTTTAACCTACCCAATATTTCCAATGGGTATGATATAACACCATTATCTTTCATGATTTTGAGACTCTTGGGTATTTCCACAGAAGGATTAAGGGAGATCAGCACCCTCACATCTAGGTTAGGAAGAACAACTTTTGTCTCATCAATCTTTACAACCTTTCCAACTGGTTCCAACACCTGTGGAAGGATTCTCTAGAATTTTGGAGGCAATTTTTTGTTGATAACCCATCTAGGGCATGATAATGCAATAACCTCTTTAGTAATGGCTGAAGCCAACCATGCAAGGGCCCTAAATGTGCATCCCCCAATTTTCTAGTAGGGCTTATCTAGGGTTCTTTCCTACATCTCATGGATTTTCAAAAAAACTACAAATAGCCCTTTCTACAACATTCTAATGTAAGAAAAATGAATGCCAAATGTATTAAAACCTAGTCATTAACAAAAAAAGAGTCAATAAACCTTCCAGTTAGTAATTTATTTACATCAACAGTTACCAACAAGATGGCAGAGTCTTGTAACCTACTTCTTTCATTTCCTATAGTAACTTTCATCTTATAATTCATAATCAAGTGAAAATCATTAGGGAATTCAGAGGGTAACTTATCTTCTACTCTGTTATCCTCAGTACTAAAAACTTCCACTACAAACTTGGCACCTGCCAAAGCCAAGAAAGCTAATTCTGTAACTACCTCCTTGAACATCTTCACTGGAATGTTTTGAGTATCACTAACACTAGTAGGATTAAGAGGGGGTCGAGGGGTCTTGTATCTCCCTCCATAAATTTTTTTAATGCCAAAAAAAACAATAAACCAAATCTAGAACCTAAGTAACCCGACACACATACAAAAGGAAAAACTAGCATAGAATAAAAGATGCTGATGCAAGCACACTAGGAATGACAATAAATGAGAATAAAGAAAAGGGTACTAGAGGATACCACCACTTTAAAACCTTTGTGGGGGATTCATGGCCTTCCCACACCTTGAAATGTGAGTTTTTCCTCAAATAATGAGTGCTTGCAGACCTCAAACACCAGCTAGGAACAATCCTGTTGAATCCAATTCCACTATTTTTATTTGATTTTTTGATAAAATATTTTGTATCTAACAAAAATAATATAACTAAAAAATATAAATTGATAAAAATAATTCTAATTTATTTCTAAAATTTTATAAGAATCTATTTTTAAATAATTTATAAAGAAAAATTACAATATAAAAATAATTGTAAGTTGTTTAAATTTTTTTATAAATGCACTCTAATTACTTTTAAAATAGAGTAGGAAAAAATGTTAAACTATAATATAAAACTACAAAAAATATATATTCATGGCTATAAATATTATTTTTTCAATTTTTTTAATAAACTTCACCATTGGGGTTTTTCTAGTTGTGGATGGTAGTTTGTGAAAACAAAAAATCCTTCAAAAATGGTTAACAAAGAGGTAGGACAACTTGTGGAAAAAAGAACCTTAAAAAATGGCAAACAAAAAGGTCACACATCATTCATTCTACTCTTATTGTGAGTTTTTCTGCTTCCTCTATTCTTAGAATAGAAAATATTTCCCAATGGAAATATGAAGAGAAATTGTTTACATTTATAATCTGTGTAAAAAATGGTCTATTTCAACAATTAAAATTTTACAAACATTGAACTAAAAAATTTTGATGAAAATTTTAAATGTTTTTGAACCTAAGGAAATGAGGTGTGCTATAGCTTGTGGGAGATGGAAAGCACAAAAAGGGGGTTTGGTTACCTACCTATTTCACTGTTAGTTCATTCAAGGAAACCCTAGATATCTCAACCTAATGATCCAATTAGGAAAAGAGATTGCTAAAAGGTCTCCTTAGGTGTGATTAAACAATTGGGGAGGTTCAACACTAAGAAAATGCTTAGAAAGAAGGAAATGAAAGCAATATGCAAATCTAACTATATGACCTAGAAAAGGGGATTTGAAAGAATGTAATTAGACCAATAAATAGAATAAAATAGAGAAGTACCTAGAAAAATAAAGATGACTAAGAAAGGCCTAAAAACCTTGATTTTTTTTGCTTTTGAGGTGTACTAGGACTCACACTAGACTCGGTGATTTAGTCCCTATTTAGGGTTTCAAGCTGGATTTGGAATCTACAATTGGTAAACCAGGATCTATAGAAAATGTCTAAAAAGGGTATATTGGGACTTATACACCCAAGGTGGTGATTTAGTCCCAGTATCAAGGTTTTTTTGAAATGTTGGTATCCTCTAGTGGTCTTCTATAGCTTCCCTCCCTTTCAATCTCTGAGTCTAAAACTCTAAATTTTGGCATGTAGGTGACTTTCTATGAATATGACAACTTCTTGACAACTTTCTTCAATCTTGCAACTTTATCTTCAAAGGATCTTCAAGTCCAAAACACCTAGATTTGCAATCACATGTATAGAGGAGGGAACATTTTTGTTTTGTTAGTGGATAGGGGATTTCCTTGGTGAAACCTCATTTTGGTAATCAACCCTTGAAATGAATAAAAACACTAAAGGAATGATGAATGAACAATATGTGATGTTACAACTCACCAAACCCTTGGAACAAAGGCTGGAAAATTGTATGAAATGGCTAGCATGAATGTAGATCTTGATTGTTGATTAAATGCTATGAATCTTGACTTGAATGAATCTTGACTTGAATGCTTGCTTGAGTCATAAAACACTACATAACAAATGTTAGCTCAAAAACACACATGATGCATGATGAATTTGACATGATACTTGATTCTTGAATATAGTTCCAAAATGCTTAATAATCATCTCTTGAAGGATTTTGAACACTCTTAGATTTCTCTCAATCTCATAAACTTGCTAGATCACAATTGCTCATGAAAATTGCTAGGAGAAAATATGTGAAATAACCTTGTATTTATACTTGTTTATGCAAAAATTCTTGAAATTATAATGCTACAAGTTGACATTAGATCTAGGAGAATAAAATACCACCAAGAATTGAATTCAAAATAGGTCCAAGCTAAGGCAGGACTCATGTGCTAGTTGGGGTGTTTGAGTCTCCTTATCCTAAGCATGAGACACAAATTTAAAGAAATTTTAAGTTCTATGCAAAATTCAAGATCAGGCCCTGAAACCTAGGTGGGACCCATACACCTTAAGGTGGTGTATGATTCTTAGATCACTAAATTTGGAACACATAACCAAAGATCATAAATTATGATTGGTGAATAGTTAAGTGTTGAGATTATCCTTAGAGAAATTCATTAAATTGGGCTTGTAGATGCAAAATAGGACCAAATAAGTAATAAAGAAGCCTAATCTTAGTAGGGAGGGCCCAAACAAGTGTGAACATATAAACGGATACATTTTTCTACACTACAATTTTTTATTGGTTTAAAGTAAAAAAAAATAATCACTAGTTAAATATTTTGGCCTCTGTTATAGTTCCATGGCAAGAACTAATAACTATTATAAATTTTATTTTTATGAATATAAATAAAGCATAAAAAAATAGACATTAAATATTTAATGCTAGGGTTGATTTCAAATTTTTGATTTGTCTAAAGAAAGTTATAGCAATAGTATATAAGATACAATTTTATCCTACTAGAATCTAAATTTTCTAGATAATTATATTTGTTAGAAATTTTTTTATAATTATTAATTTAAAAAATAATACATATTAAATTATTTTGACATTAAAAAAATCCTTCTAAAAATTAATAAATAAGAATTTATATTAAAATATAGTAAGCTTTTAGATTAAATTGTGTATTATTTTCAATTGATGTTTCATATTACACTCAATGACCCACCATCTTGAAGAGGAAAAATGTAAATTATATTATAGATAAGGCCTTCAAAAGGAGGGTTGGGGAAGAGAGGATGAATAAAAAACTTTAAAAAATTAATTCGTAGTTGACCAAAAATGTAGAAGCAAAGGAGAGAAAATGAGAAAAAAGGAAAAGTAAAATAATAAATATTAAGTAAAAAAGAATATAGAAAAATATACAATGATATTATATAAAAAGGAGGCAAAGCTATGATATATAAATGTAAGATAATATTATGTATAGAATGTAAGAAAATAAAATGGGGGAATTACAAATAAATAAAATATATATATAAGAGAATACAAAAAATAATACAAATAATATGCAACAAACCAAATTATATATATCTATATATATATCGAAGAAATAAAAAATATGTTATATATTGTGGACACCAAAAAATTAACCCTTCTACTTTTTTTGTCTTGTTTGGGTCCTCCTTCTGACCTTGGCTTAGTTGTGCCTTGATTTAATGTTGGAATGTGGTCAACACGTTCACATTGGGTATTGGGCCAAGCAAATTAAAAGAATTCAAGTGGTTCCTTACTTAACTATTGTAAAGTGTTGTAATACATTTCCACACTTTTCAAGGACCTTATTAATATAATAACCTCTTTTTACCACCTACCAATCCTTATTTCAAAGTGTTGTAAAGTGTTGTGACAAAATTTCATGCTTTTCTAGGCTTGTCATGAATAATTTGACCCTTTCTTATGTTTAAATGACGTTATTATAGACTTACAAGCCCTACTTAAGTGCATTTTTTAATAATAATCCCATTAAAAATCATTTAATACACTTTAATTCCTTACATCCACTTAAAATTCATAAGTGGGACCAATTTTCCACTAGGGGTGACTTAGTCCCATTTGGCTAAAAAATCAAAATTATTTCAAAATTCTAGTGAGATATTATTTTCTAAGACTTGAGGTCATCCTGTGATTTGGTATTTTTTGGAAATTTTGTATAATCATGTATAAATATAGGGTTTTCCTCTCATTTTCATCCCCCTTAATCTCTAACACTTTCTTAATTTTCTAATGAAGCAATCAACTAATTTACCATTCAAGCATTTTCTCTACAAGAGTATTCAAGCACTTTAGAGCCATTACTTACATATCTTCAGATTTCTGCATCAAGGGTTTGGTGAGTTTTAGCATTTCATCTTGTTCATTTATCAATCTCTTTTCATTTCATTTCATTTTCAAGGTTTTAATTACAAAACCGGGGTTTGACCAAGGCAAACCCCTATTCACTAACGCTTAACAATTTTTCCCCTCTTTGCATGTGTTTTGCTAGTCTTGTGTGCAAATTTGTCAAAGAGAAAGGTGTGAAAATGTTTCAATATTTTTTCAAAGTCTTTAAAAGTGGTCAAAACCATAAAATAAGCTTGGAGAACACCGATAGGTTAGATTCTATAGATTCAAATTGGGAAACTTATCAGGAGTTGAAGTGCAAACCAGGAGCTACAAATTGCATCTTTAAATTTACTAAAATATGGAGGTGGAATAACTCATTATTAGTGGAAATTTAGTCCCATTTCTAGGCATGAAAAGTGGTTTCTACAATTCTGAGTACCCTTTTCGCTGAAACCTGTTCTAGTAGAATTTCCCTGAAATAGGACTAAGTCACCCAGCTTGGCATAAGTGTCCCAGTTTGGCTTCAATAATGACTTCTGCTAGATTCTAGAGCTCCTCTCCATCACTTTCCAATTTCCAAGTGCACCTCTTCAATTTCATTAATTTCTATTAAAGTTTGTTTGCATATTTAGTTCAGTTTGCATATCACTTTATGTTTTCAAACATTTTGCATTTTCTTAGTTTTGCATTCATAGTTTATCTTCTTTATCACTTTCCTGCCTTAAGAACAATATCCTTTATCATATTTCAATCTCTATTGCATTGGAATCTCATAGAATTGTTCTTGAATATGACCATTGTAAAATTGGATTCCTCTTCTGTCATTCCCCTTTTAGGTGTGGATAAGAGAAGTTGTGACCCCATTTTCTTTGTTCACATTTTGGTAAACCCAACTTTTGAACATTATATTTCTAATTTCAAGTGTATTTACATTGTAGGAATAACTTACATTAAAATTACATTGCATTTTACATTAAGTTTAATTTGCATCTTAGGGTTATAAAATTTGCATTAGTGAAAAGCTCATCTAGCTTGAATTTTTGCATTTCATTTCATTCAAAATCAACAAGATTTTGCATATTCATATTATATCCACATTATAAAACTTAAAAAGCATAAAATCCAATTTAGAAATTCTAAAAAAAATTAGATATAACTACCTAGACTCATTCGCCACCCTGGGCGACTTATTCTAGTTGCACATTTTGCACTGCATTTTCTATCATTTCTAGTTCAATCTTTGCATTTCTATTTTTTGTTATTACATTTATGTTACTGTTTCTATATTTTTTATTTTATTCAATTTCTTGCACTTAGTTTTCTTTCATTCATTTTCATCATGGATATGTGTTTTAATAAACTTTGGATGTCATTAAAATCCTTATTTGACATGTCAAGTTGTGCCTTTGGAACTGATCCTAATGGCATTGAGCTCCACATGCTCCTTCAACTCATCATGCATGTCCTCCTCATGATGCTGACATCATTGGAGAAGATGATGAAAGCATGCATAAGTTCCTAAATTAATTCCTTGACAACCTTGAAGATAATGCATCCTTTTATCCATCCATGAAACAACAAGACCTTCCTACAATACCACCTCCTGATATGTTTGGTTACTTACATCCTAAAACAAGCATAGAACCTAAGTTCCCTACACAAGGTGAACCTAGTTCTTCTAAACAAGCAACCACTCAACCATTTTATGATAATAAAGTAACAAATAATCCAATCAACCTTGAAGAAACCTATGGAAAAGGTTTTACCATTTTAAGCAAACAAGGATGTGACACAACAACTAAACATGACATTCATCAACTCTTAGAGAAAAATCCAAATGATGAAAACACAACAGGGTTAGGTTATCAAGATCTCTCTCTTAATAGCAAGCCTCCTAGAGAATATCTGAGGCTTCACAATGATGGCATGGTGATATTTGACTCCCCTCATGATCTAAATGTCCTCCTTCCTTGAGAGAAACCCTTGACTTATAACAATAACAAGGATGAGGGTATGTGCAAGATCAACATGGAAAAAATAGGCCCTTAAGTGGCAAAAAATTCAAAAAAATAAGAGTTAGGCAACTTGACGTAAAAGTTTGAATAAGTTATCTATATTATTTCAAAAATATGTAAGAATGGAATCTATAGCAAATTGAATGTAGTTTCTAAACTACTAGGTTTGTTTAAGAAAAAAAAAATTATTTGAGTGAAATTTTGAAATTTCAATGCAATAGTACTTAAATTTTAGGGAAAAATAAGAAGTAGGTGTCTATCTGACCATCCTAACTACAATAAAATAATAATAATTTTTTATAAGATTTTAGATATAAGTAGAGGACTCATGTCCCGATGTGATGCATATTTTTTTATAATTGTTTTCCAAGTAAAATAATTAATTATGAATTTTTTATTACAACTTTAAAAAAATATAAAAAACTCATAGGTCTGACCACGTTAACTTGGTCAAAACTTCATGAAATTCAAATTTTATTTTTTTAAACCTATATTGTGTGAAGGATAGAATGTGGTGCATGTTTTTATTCAAAAAATATTATACCATTTGAAAGCTATAAATGATTTTCAATTAGCCTATCAATCAGGACTTTAGTCAGAATTTGAATAAAAAATGAATAATAATTATTTATTAAATTCAAAGTAAAGCATAATTTATATTGGTGGAAAGCTAAGAATATCCTTTAAAAACCCTTTTCATTTCATCAATTTTGGGTTAAAAAAAGGTCGTCAGCCACATACCCATCATATTGCCACTTTTTGGCCCATCATGATCCTACACATACCCATGAGAGGATCACTTTGGGTCCTCCAATTCAAGAAAATGGTGAATCTAGAAAATGCAAGAGGCCTTACAAGTTACAAAAACTAAAGTTTCCTCTCCGTCCACCACTTGAATGTGAAGGGAAATTGAAAATAATTTTAAATAAAGGACTCATACTATTACCACCTATAAATAGGTTGGTAATATATCCTAAAGATGCTAATGTTCCACATTGTGCATATCATCGCGTTCTTGGACATAGAAGTGCTGAGTGTCATACATTGAAAGAAATGTTGAGTAAGTATCATTTTGATGGTGATAATTGCTATCCAATAATCCCATAAAATATTCTCCCACTCCTTTTTCATGTCATATTTGTAGAACATTCCCTTCTCATTATAACATGAACCTTTTCCATCACCTAACTCAGCTCATTCTTTCCTTGCACCCAATGGGGGCAAGAAGTTGCTAGCCTTGTCCTAGTAATTCATTTTTCATTTTCCCCTAGGTATGTTATTCACCTTCTGCTTATACCAACTAAGACTGGGAGGCAAATGACTTTCTTGATGGTTTACTTGCATTTTCCTTACTAGTCTTTTGTATTTTATTTTTTTGCATGTGCATAATGTGATCCCCCATTATGCTCTTTTTGATGTTTTCTCAATCTTTATGACATTCCTCTATTTGTATCTTCATTCTTCAATATGTCATACATTGCTCTCACCTTTTTATTTTGTCCTTTTTTGTGTTTTCCTTTTGGGGATCACCCAAGGCATCGAGACATTCATGTCTCTTTCATGTTGACCCAAAAGGATTTTCTTTTTCTTTTCTTTTTCTTTTTTCTTTTGTTTTCCTTTTGGGAATGACACAAGGCATCGAGAAATTCATGTCTCTTTCATGTTGACCCAAAAGGATTTTCTTTTTCTTTGCCTTTTCTTTTTTCTTTTTCTTGTGTTTTCCTTTTGGGGATGACTCAAGGAATCGATACATTCATGTCTCCTTCATGTTGACCCAAAATATTTTCCTTTATCTTTTCTTTTTCTTGTGTTTTCCTTTTAGGGATAACACAAATCATGGAGGCACCCTATGTCTCTTCCATGTTGATCCAAAAGGTTCTTTATTTTTCTTTATTTTAACTCTCTTTGTGTCATTCGTCCAATTCTATGTATTTGGGAAATGATGATAGTTCTGAGCTCTATAACAAAACATTGAAGCAAAGAACATATTGACCCCAAATCCATATATCCCTTATGTGTTTGGTGTTTCCATTTCAGGAACAACCCCTTTCCTTTCTTTTATTTTTCTCTCGCATGATGTAGATTTACCTGGAAACATGACTTGGCATAAGGGATTTCCAAGTTGGCTCTCATGTCTTCTTTCTTCTTTTTGCATTTTTTATTTGCTACTTTAAAGTAATTTCTCATAGTATGGTGTGTAGCAATTCCTTTTAAGTGGTGGCATGCATTGGCATTATTCATTTGCATTATCCCTTTTGTTGGTTCTTAGAGAAACCTTCTTACTTCATATGATTTGTTTTGTGTCTTTCTAGACAACATTGGGTATGATTTCCTTCATGATAATTATATATCTTATCATATTACATTCTTCTTGGTGGCTTGATGTGACACACTACATCCCCTAAGTTGTGAATTTCCTATTCTTTGATTAGTCCTCTCTTATAGACATTAGGTACAATGTTCCCTAAGTTAAAGGCCTCACATGAACTAAGCAAGACTCCTTTGAACATCCTTTGCATGTTGCATTCTTGTGGAACCATCGCATTCATTCATGAGCTCCAAGCATACGAAGTTTTTCTTGTCTCTTGAAGCTCGAAAAGTCATTTTCTTTCATAACACCTTATTAAAGTTATCAGGAGGTATAAATTTGGTATGGTTGAGAGGGAAGCCCATTTCGAGGTATGACTTTCCCCATAGCCACCTATGTGAGTATGAGTGCATACAAGCTATGAGTGTATATTTCTCACATTTTAGGCCTTATCACCCAGTGAATAGCCATGAGTTTCATCACTGCAGAGTGAGTATGCATTTTCTAGAAAAACAACCTAGATTTGATCCACATCATGTTTGATAAATGGTTGAAGCTTGATCCAATTCATTCTTTTTTTTTCCTTTTTCTTTCTTTCATCTTTGGCATTTTGTCCTGGTGCCTTATCATTATTCTTGATCTTGTGTGTGTTCTCTTTGCACTTATGTTGATTTGCTATGATATCTTGATCTTGGGGGTTTAATCACCCCTATTGATCGTTGTTTTCCCATCTTGCTAGCATTGGTTCATGGGAACCCATGTTGATTGCACATAGTTCTACTTTAGTAAGAGTTTGAAGTAAGTTCATCCTCACTAAACTGGGGGCTAAATGTTGACACCGCAAAAAGTGACCCTTCTACTTTTTTTGTCTTGTTTGGGTCTTCCTTGTGACCTTAGATTAGTTGTTCCTTTATTTAATGTTGAAATGTGGTCAAAAAAATCACATTAGGTCTTGGGCCCTAACAAGTTAAAATAATTCAAGTTGTGCCTTACTTAAGTGTTGTATAGTGTTGTAATACATTTTCACACTTTCCTAGGACCTTCTTAATATAATAGCCTCTTTTTATCACCTACCAAGCCTTATTTCAAAGTGTTGTAAAGTGGTGTAACAAAATTTCATGCTTTTCTAGGCTTGCCATCAATAATTTGACCCTTTCTTATGTTTAAATGGCCCCATTATATAGTTGCAGGCCCTACTTAAGTGTATTTTTTGAGAATAATCCTGTTAAACAACATTTAATACACTTTAATTCTTGAAACCCACTTAAAATGCCTAAATGGGACCAATTCACCACTAGGGGTGACTTAGTCCCATTTGGCTCAAAAATAAAAATTATTTCAAAATTCTGGCAGGATATTATTTTCTAAGACTTGAGGTTGGCTTGTGATGTGGTATTTTTAGGAATTTTTGTATAATACTATATAACTATAAGGGTTTCCTCCCATTTTCATCCTCCTCAATCTCCAACATTTTCTTAATTTTCTAATCAAGCAATCATGTGATTTACCATTCAAGGATTTTGTCTACAAGAGTATTCAAGCACTTTGGAGCAATTACTTGCATATCTTCAGACTTCCACTTTAAGGGTTTGCTAAGTTGTAGCATCTTGATTGTTGTTTTTCCATCTTCCTAGCATCAGTTCATAGGAAACCCACTTTATTGTGTGTGGGTCAACTTTCGTAAGAGTTTGAAGAAAGTTCATCCTCTCACTAAAGTGGGGGCTAAATGTGGACACCAAAAAAGTGACCCTTCTACTTTTTTTGTCTCATTTGGATCCTCCTTGTGACCTTGGCTTAGTTGTTCCTTTATTTAATGTTGCAATTTGGTCAAAAAAATCACATTAGGTCTTGGGCCCTAGCAAGTTAAAAGAATTCAAGTGGTGCCTTACTTAAGTGTTGTAAAGTGTTGTAATACATTTTCACACTTTCCTAGGACCTTCTTAATATAATAACATATTTTTATCACCCACCAAGCCTTATTTCAAA
>VDFB02047230.1:196956352-197023852 GCA_007258455.2 Sequoia sempervirens | reverse complement strand
AGAGTTTGTTGGTCAGGCCTTTAATGAAGGGAAGGGTGGCAAAGTGAGAGGCTTCAATTATAATAGGTTTGGGTATGGGGTTAGTTATACCTTTGGCCACGTTGAAATCTCTAGGGACTTGCTTATTGCAATAGCCATTAAATTTGAAAACTTTGAAGAGGTGGGATAGCTCTTAGTTAATGTGGTCCTTATCACATATGCAATAGGCATAGGTCGCAAGGTTGTTGAGGACATTGAATTTGTAGGTGGGATGGTGATGGGAGGAGGCATCAAGGTAGAGGCCAATGTGTGTAGATTTTCTAAACACACTATGAGCTAAGGATCCGTCCCCTTTTCTAATGATGAGGACATCAAGAAAAGGAAGTTGGTTATTGCTCTCAAGTTTTTTGGTGAATTGGATGTAATCTACCAAGCTATTTAGGTAGGAGTGAAAAAGTTCAATTTTTTCCTAACCATGAGGCCAACACACATTAGTGTCATCCATGTAGCATAAACCCCAAACATGGTTTTATCAAGAAAGAGAATTTTAGTTATAGGTTTAACAAAAGATAAGAGCATAAATACCCCTCAATTATAATTTTAACAAAAATAATAAGCATAAATATTCTTAAATAACCCTCTTCCTTCTCCTCATGTTTTGTTATCCCTTTATACTTATTCTTTTTATATTTCTTTAGTTCTATGCTTCTCCTTTTCCTTAAATACCCCTTTTTGTTTATTTATTTATGATTGTCTCTTCTTAGTGTTTTATATATATATAGAAGAGAGAGAGAGAGTAGGGTTACTTTCTTATATTTCTTTTTTGCATTTTGAATTTTCTATTTATTCACATTCATATTCTTATAGATGTGAATAAATAATCTTATTTTTGGATATTTCTAATTTCCTCACTTTTATTTAATTATACATAATCTTATCATACATTTATATATCATAGCTTTTCCTCTTGTTTATATAATATCATTGTATATTTTTCTATATTCTTATTTGACTTAATCTTTCTTATTTGATTTTTTCTTTTTTTTTTCTCATTTTCTCTCATTTTCTCTCATTTGCTTCTTTTGTCCGTTTGATCAACTTAGAATGAAAATTTTCAATTCTTTTATTCATCCTCTCTCCCCCCTCCTTTTTAAGGCCTTATCTGCAATCTAATTTTCATTTTTCCTCTTTTTGATGATGGATAACTTAGTGTGATCCAAAACTTCGATTGAAACTCATACACAGAATAATCCAAAAACTTCCTGCAATTTAATTTCATAGACTGTGGAAAACTCATACCAACAAATATTTATGTTATTATTTTAAAAATAACATTACACATTAAGTAGAGACACACACCCTAAAACATAATGCTTAAATAAGACCATAGTACCATCAAATTCAAGATCAAAGCACATCATGAGAAAGGAATAGCCATGTTCCACAATTCCATTTTGATGGAAGATGATATACTTGACATTTTCATAGGCTATGGACATACGCTACAGTTACCTGTACGATTACTTTTTAACGAGAAGGGCAACAACTATCTCTATTTTATTGGGGAGATACTCCTCAAACATAGCAGCTGCTCTATTCTCGATTCTGGAGAAGAACTCGTCTGTCAATCGCTCACTTCCCAAATGAGCGGCCACAATACTCTCAAAGAGTGCTCTGTAATGGTTGCCTGCATTTCTCCCAAAAATCTCCTCCTCCCCTCTCCTCACCTCTGTCATGGGATGCAAAGGAAATTCTCCCAACACCCTTACACTCTCCATCCTGAATGACCCTTGCCTCTTAACTATGCTCTCCACCTCTTCTGGATTTGGACCGAACCAGGGTAGATTGAAGGATTCCCATATCTCTTTCTCGATAAAACCCTGTCCCATGTAATTAATACATCATCATTTGAATCTTCTATATACTCATATGGGCAGGGAAATTTGGATTTGAACTTTTGAAGGAATTTAATTGGAGGAGGAAACAAGAAATACGGTAGGAGAAGAGTATGCTTTATATTTACCTCACTGAGTAGCTCCTGAAATGCATATCCAAAGTGACGAGCGATATCTCCTAATGTTCCTTGCTCCTCCATTATGTGGGTGCCTGCATTACGACCTACCAGAGCTATAAACACGCATCCCCTATCAACTATCTCTTCTGCCCGGGCATTTAAAAACAATGTGATGTCTGTGTTAAATTGCTGCAGATACGCAGCTCCCACGGCCTCCTCACAATCGCCTGAAACGTACACACGAGGAGAGCTTCTGCGTCGAACAGTCTCTGGCACCTGCATTTGCATCTTATCATGAGACAACTATACCATTTTCATGTATAGACAAGTAATGGCTTATTACTCACCCGTGAAAGCCAATGAAGACTGAGAGAAGAATGACAGAAATGCAGACTTTTTCGTGGGAAGAGACGTCTGAAATGTGTGCCACACACAGCCGTTGCAAAGTAAGGTCTTGCAGCAACCGGATTGTTATCGCCATCGTTATCTGCATCGGCACAGGATTGTCGGGGCGGAGGCATCATTCGAAGCAGTGAATTGAAATCATTTGATGGAAGATCAGCAAAATAGACTTCAAATTCTGGTTCCTCCCCTTCTCCAAGTGAACATTGCACAGCTCTGACAATGGTGTCTGCCACCAGAAGAGGATTGCCCCCGGTCGCACAGCCTAAATCTGCTATCCTAAATACGCCTCCTCCATTCAACTTCACTCTCAGATTTTCATAAATACTGCGCTCCAGAATTGGTTTCACTGCCCGAACCATCTTTATCTGCACTCATCAATTTACCAGAAAGAACTGCTATTTAAGACATTGAAATGAAAGCATCACAATAAATTGGGAAACTTTTTCTTCTAAAATCGACTATCATTAACACCCGTTTTAAATGAAAACAGTTCATGAAAAAATAACTGTGAATAATAAGAAAGGTGGTACCTGAACTGTAAGAGAATTAAGAGCATAACTGGAATCTCCATGGCTACCTTTCATGCCCAGCACATTCTCCACCACCCATTGAGATTGAGATTGATATTTAAGCGTCTCCATTAGCACTGCTAACTTTACATTAAGCTCGGAGCAATATAACTCTCTTTATAGACAATCGATGACATCCCTAAACAAATATCTACTACGTCAGATGGTTTTGATCTATTAGAGAAGATGAATGGTTGTAAATGAGTTCACCTAGAATCAATTGAATACTTCACAATCTTTAAATCTCAACCAAAAAAAAATACAATTAAAAAATTATTTAATAATAAATAATTGTGAACGATATATAATCCTGCATAAGAAATTAGAAACAAATGTCATTACGTTGTCAGATTAACTATGCTTTGTTTAGGAACAGTATATAGTACAACTCAAGGAATGCAACGTGTATTATGTCTTATGTGCACCGGCAGATTTGCTCGCCCTAATTTGCAACTACAGACCCTAATATTTCGCATGGCAATTATGGAAACTCCATTTAGACAAAAATCGTTTGCGTGACTTGGGCAGATATTTGATAGGTGCATGGATAACCCGTTATTGTTGAACCTTTTACAATTTTTTAACAAAAGTAAAATAGTTTATCTAAATATTTGAACAAATTATGTAGTTTTTGTTTTATTGGTAAAATGCAATAGTGTATCGAAAACATTCAAAATATTTTTTATGTTTATCAAAGATATTTGACTAATCATTAACGCATTTCTAATTTTTTATTTATATAATCTTTAAAAATAATATTATTAAAAAGTCAAATATCATTTTAAAATTGTGGATAAAATTTATTTGATTTTATTTTCATTGTCAATTTGTGCAATTTAATATGGTTCTAAATATTGTTATGTGTGGTTCTAAATATTGTTATGTGTGAAATGAAGACAAGTGATTAGAACAAATTTCCTTCACTCTAAATATAACTAAGTTATGTAAATAAAGAGGGTAAATATATTAATGTGTTTTCTTAGGCATTGTAATTCAGTTGAAGGGGTTGGGAGTTTAGTCTAATGAATATGATACACTGTAAAGAAGATATATATTTGATTTAGAAAAAAATGGATTTGATGTATGTGCATATTATAAGATAATTCATAAAATAAATAGAAAAAGAATTTTCATATGAATATCTAACAAGAAGATCTCATACATCAAATGATTATCTCAATTGAAAATAATAAGAAAAAATTTCTAGATAGATACGTTTTTCTAAAACTTTGAAACATGGTAACACTAATTGAAAAGAATTATTTTTCATGACTAGATATGAGATGGGTGAGTAATTATATTTTACTTTCATTTAATACGTCTTCAACTTAACTAAATTTCATTTTTTGATATAAACATGTCATAGAATTCAAGAATGGCCATATATTAAGATCAAATAACTATGCATATATTTTTTCAATTATACTTTCTATTAGAAATTGATGAACTAAATTGTTATGAAATATGTATACTTATAATATATTTAATTTGATAGCCTAATGTATTGGGATGTAACATGTAGTATGTCTTATCTACAGTGACATATTTACTCACCCTAATTTGTAACTAGGCTCTGTAATATTTCACATTGTGATTAGAGAAACCTCAATTAGAAAAAAAAAATGTCTAATTGATGATAGTTATCTTTTACATGGAAAATATATTTTTATTAACATTTACAAGTTTTTCATAAAATAAAAAATACTTTATCAAAATCTTGGAACAAATCAAGTGGTTTTAAGTTTATTAAAATTTAAAATATTATCATCACAAATTTAATTGAATGGATGTCTCTTAATCATTAACCCATTTTTAAATCATCATCCATATAATCTTCCAAACAAATTTACTTATTCATATATTAGATAAAAAGTATATTATTTCAAATTTTTGAGATAATTATCTTATTTGATTTTTATTGTATCTATATCCAACTTAATAAAACAACTACGACAAGTTTTTTTCATTTCTTATATGATAAGAGTCACAAGTAAAGAGGGTAATTATTTCAATATGTTTTTCTTTAAGTATTGTAGGTATTGAGAGTGAATAAGAAATTGAGTTAAGAAAATATAAAATTTTATTTTTATATTTATACTTTTAGCTTTCATAAGCTCATCAAAAGAAAATTATTTTATTTTTTGGTTATTTTATATAAATTTGTTTAGTTCAGGGTGAGGAAAATAGTGAAATAAATTATGCACTATAAAGAAGATCTATGTTTGATTTAGAAAAAGGAATTTGACTTAGTAGGATGATTCATAAGATAAATAGAAAAATATTCTTCTTGTGGGTATCTAACAAGTGAATAGATTAAATGAGTGTCTCATTTGAAAATATGAAAACAAAATAGTTTCTAAATTTATTTGTAGATTTAATAGATACAATACTTAAAACTTTAAAACATGATTTAACATTAAAGAAAATATTTAGTTTTCATCTATAGATATGAGATGGGTGAATAATTATAATTCTAGTTTCACCTAGCATACACTATGTATAATAAAATTTATTTTCTTAGTCTAAATATGTAATCAAAGTCAAGAATGAGCATACTAAGATCAAATAGTTACTATTGTCAATTTTTATTGTAGATTTTATTTTGGAGCTAGGTAGGATAGTGGTCACAATAAAATGTTTAGTTTTAAACATCTAAGGGATATAAATAAATAGGGTTGTAAAAATTTCAAGATACTAACTTGCATACAAATAGAAGATATTGTAATAGGAATTGTGTATTAGGATAGAATATAAAATAAATTAAGATAAAGTGATAGAAATGAAAGTTAAGGTTATTTTTTATTATTTCATGTTCAACCAAAAAATAGAAAATTTTCACTAAGTGAATTCCCTAGGATTTATTCTCATGCACTAATTTGTATCAAATATCCACACTTATTCATGTACACTTAGTATTTACTACATTTTACCTATCTAAAAATACATTTCCACCATCAAAATTAGTTTTTCCTTTTGTTGTTAAACCCCCAATAGATTGTACTGACCTTCAATACTAATTTTAAAATTCAAATTCTATAAAATCCCCCATTTCATTGTCACCATGGACACCCTAGTTATTTTTTTTTCATCATTTATTTCTTTATAGTGTTATTTAAAGGCCATGTGTGTTCACTACTAGAATATCAATCATTTGCATATGATAAGCATTAAAAAAAGAAAACCATTCTTCGAATCTTTTAATTTGGAGTAGAAAAAGGAACTTAAATTATAACTCATTATTCTAGAGCTTAATGTGACTGAATATATTGAACTAGATACTTTTTATGTTAGTAAGTTCAATCTAGTCAATGGGATTAATGTAGGAGAACACAACTGTGACAATCTAGAGATCTTCATAAGGTATTTTTAAATGCTAATAGCCCTTAATATTTATTATAGAGTATGAAATGTGGTGAATTATAGATAAATACAATGTACTTCCCTTGATCAAATCTATTTGACATAGGAAAATCCACTCCTATAGAAATTCCTTGTAGCTATAATATCAACCCATAAAAGAATTGAAAAAAAGAAATTGATTTTGATGATAATTATAGATAGAGAGGGTCATTTTTAAATATCAAGGAAATAAAATTTTAGCACACTGTTATATTTATTATTCAACACCATTGCTAGAGTTAATTATATTAAGTTCTCCCTTTTCTTAATTTTATACATAGTCAAAAGGGTTGAGTTCAATTAGTTAGAACATGTTGCATTCTCATTGTGGAGATAAAAATCCCCAAAGAGACATTGAATATAGAATTCTATGTTGTGATTCCTATCCTTCGATTAATGCCATGTAGTGTACAAATGTAAAATCTATTAGTGTATGTTTCTATTTCTTTACATGTGTTTTCTGTACACATTTATTTAATCTTTAATAGATTAATAAAGTGAGTATTAGTGTTAGTGGTGCATGTGAAGTTTTGGCATCTTACACAAGTGTTACACTTTCATATTTTTGGAATCTTGTAGTGTATTCCAACTATTGGTCTTACTTTCCACCTCCTAACTCTCACTTAGCCTATATATAATCATGAGCTACTAATGCTATTTTTCTTGCTAATTATTTCCACTAATCTCTTAGAGGTTCTATCATTGTATATTTTTTTATATATCATTAATATTTATAGTTTATAGTATTTGTTTCGTACAATAGTTTTAAGGTTTTCATATATTCCATAGATTCTAATAATATACAATGAGTATTTTCAAGTTATTAGTTAATGTTAAATATCAAAAGGAGTTAATCACTAGTTTCATAAGTTCTTGTAAGGATCTTAGTATTTCTCTTATTATATCTCATAAGGAGCTAATTATTAGACTCATTAATACTCATGTAAGGAACTATGTATTAGCCTCATTTGTACCAAATATCTCACATAAGGCATATTTGTAAAATCCTTTGTTGTAAAGAAATTTTTTAACTAGTATTTAAAGTTTTTTTGTTTATCTAATCCTTGTTAGATATAAATTTAACATAGGTTTGTTTTATATGCATATAATCAATTAATATAGAATAAGTTAAAGGAATGACTATTATATTTATATTTTTTTGTGTACCCAATGCTCATGAGAAATCATATACATTTGGATAGTTAGAATTACATGGCTAGGATTCTAAATAGTTAAAAAATGAATGGTGTCTAATATAGGATAATCATTGTATCATAGGTCATCCCATGATACTAGTTTACAATTTTTGGTCAAACTAGACATTGAACTAAATTTCTTAAACTAAATCTTCACTTTTTTTCACCTATAGCAACTAAATCATGAGGAATTTGAAGAGGATGAAAACTAGTGATTTGTGAAATTTTGTCTATAGATTCTGAAAAAAAAAAAATCAAAATTTTTGGAATCAGATTGCACTTCTTTTTCCATCTCCTTCGAAAACTAGTTTTTAATTGTAAACACCATTTTTAAAGAGTGACATGTACTTGCTAAAACATAACTTGTTTTCTATGAAGGATAAAATTCTAATTTTTTTGAATTTAAGATTCTTAACTATGACATCTAGTGCATGGAATTGGTTTCATAGAATTTCATTGAATATTTTTTCCTAATTAAGTTTTGAATTCAAACTAGATACAATTTAGACATGATTTACTTGCTAACACAATACTTTTTTAATGTATCAAAATTCAATTTTTTTTTGTTAGATCAGGGACATCAATATATAGTGCATAGATATTTTTCAATTTTCTTTGATAATATTCTATTTTTCCATATGTGCAGAACATAGAGCTTGATTTTTGGTGAAAAACCTATGTTTAATCAAACCAAAAAAAAAAACATAATAAAACCAAAAAATATTAAAATTATATTCAATGGATAACTCGTTTTGATGACTACCATCATCCAGTTGGGTCTGTAAAGTATCCTCCATTTTCATCCTCAACCTGAGCTTTGAAAGGAAATTTTTTGCAGAAATTTGGTAGAAGAGGGGGGACAAGTGCAAAAATGGGGTGTTCAAGTGAACCCCCCTTGACCCCTTCAATCGAAGGGGGGTTTGCTTGAACCCCCCCTTTTTTTCAACTTTTCAACTTTTTTCTTTTAAAAAGCATGCCATATGGGGTTCGAGTGAACCTAGCAAGAAAATTGGGTTCTCTTGAACTAGGGGGTTCAAGTGAACCCTTTTATGGGTTTTCTTGAACCCCCTAGTTCGAGCAAACCCCTAAAAACCTAATTTTTTTGGTTTTGGGAGCATTTTTGCAATTTTCCTTCTTCAATGTAATTGTAAACCATTTTTGTGGGATCACCCTAAAATAATTATTATAATTTACATAAAAATAAAATTTAAATTTAAAAATAAAAATAAAGAACCATTAAAAATTGCTGCACAATGCCTATATCTTTAGCCTACCACTCTTAATGAGTTGAGAACTATTGGAGAATTATAATCTCAAGGGAACCCTACAAACCATCTCCCCCCATGGTGAGTATCTTTTAGTCATTTGTAAGGTTTAAAATGAGATGGTTACCTTCTTATCCCACCATGAAAGAAAATCATTATATAATTTCCCATCAAAACCAAAACCATAAAATATTTTTTTCTATATTGCATAATATTCATAAGTGAGCTTACTTAATCCTCACTCTAATCTAGTAAACAAAGTAAATAATGGTCATAAAATATTCATGTTAATTTAGTACAATCCTATCTATGTTTCCTAAAATTAGTTATTGTACACCTTGTAATAATTCTTGTAATCTATCAAGAATAATCACCAATATCTTTGAAACCCTTCAATTATAAGTTAAATTAATATGTATACTAAAATCGATATATATTATTAACAGGTTCACCAGTTGGTGTGACAAGTGTTTGAGGGTTGAGGTGTATAAATTCTTTAAAATTAAAGCTTTCTATAGGATGAAATATTTATCATAGCTCATCTAGGTTTTACATGTTAACAATCAATATATGGGATATAAATAAAAAATAATTTTGAGTTAGATGTATATTTTTGTAGTTATCTTATTTAACAGAGCAGAAATAATATGGAGAGAAGAGTGGGAGTGCGGAGCGGGAAGAAGTAGAGGGGATTTTTTAATTTAATTTATGAAGGGGCAATCAAATACGATCCTGATCTTGATGGCCCAATGGGTGTTTAAGGCCAATATTTTTCTCTCCTTTGGCTACATAACCTATGGGATTGGATTGGTGTTCTAGAAGATTGGAGTGGTAGAGAGCTAGGGTGATGGCACAAGCAGTGATGTCTAGCTTGTGTTCTCTCATATTGGTTCGTGGTGATGCTAATGGTATCGCTCAATCTTTTGTGGTCAAAGGTTCTTCAGGTTTGACATGTGTGCCTACCATTTTTCTTGCAAATAATTTAGATGATAAGGATGATTCCCCTATTTTTGGGGTCTCCTCTGTCCACTTGGACCTCAGTGGTGTTGGTGAGGGCAATTGTATTTTCTATGTTAGGAGGTCCATTGACCCTATTTGGTTTGGGTGACATTATTAATGTTGGTGTTAGCTCTGAAGATATAGATAGGTGGGTAGCTCTCTCACCTTCCCTTGTTATGTATGTTTTTCCTTCCCAGATGTTGGGAAGGTATGGTTCTTCTATGGCCTTATTGGTTTGGGTCATCGATTTCTTTCCTTCATTCCTCCAAGAATGGTTTCTTAAGGTCTATAATTTTTTTGCATACTTCCTATGTTTTTTTATGCCTTTACTCTTGTGTGGGGGGAGGCAAGCTCTGGTGTGGAGATGGTAGTTTGTATTCTATTGAATCTGAGTTTCAAGGTGTTTTCATTTCCCCTTCTAATGGCTCTATTTTTGGGGCATCTTTTGTTGAGGCTTCATGGTTTTTTTCCCTATATCTTAGGTGGAATGAGCGTTTCTCCCATGTCTATGGGGGTTGAATTTTTGGTTTAGGTTTTCCTTTTTTGAGGGATTCTATGCACTTGCAAGGTGGTTATCTAGGCTAGTTTTCTTTAGCTCTTGTTTTGTCCAAGTTTTCTTGTTGGTTTTAGGGTGATTTCTTTACTCTAAGGAGGTGGGGTTTTGTTGCTTGTGTGAAGAAAATTGGTTTATGCTTGTGGTTCTTCTCTATTGGTTCCCTACTATAGAAGTATTTAGTGGGGGTTGTCTAGAAATATCCTTTGTAAATCCTTTTTCAAACTACCTGGGTTGTTTTGAGGTTAAAGGGTACTATTGTTTCCAATTCTACTATTCTCATTTTCTTCCTTTTCCACCTTATTGTGGCTTCTTTTGAGGTGGAGTCATTTCCTTTTGAGGTGGAGCTGGTGGATTTGGCTGAAAGTAGTGATCTTCTTCGGTTGGCCCCTTTCTAGCTTCTCCTATTGAGGTGGAGCTCTCTCCTATCCTAGTGGAGATTAGTTTGGTTGGAAGGGTTTGGTGGTGTTGTAGTGGGGTTTTTGACTTTTTCTTTTCTTTGTTGTTGCATTCTACTTTGATATATGTTGGAGTGCCTGCATGGAGTTTGTTGCCCCTTGCTTAGAATTCTTCTTTTCTCCTATTATGGTGGAGATTAAATGTTGTTGGGTTCCTAGTCCTGCCACCTTTGGTGGTGACTATTGGTTTTATTAAGTTTTTGGCTTCTATTAGTTTTGGAAGTTGTTGGATTCTACTAGTTTTGTCCTATCTAAGAAGGCTTGTTTTCTAAGTTAGTTTCTTGCTATTGCTACCTTTTTAGTTGCAATAGGTTTATATTATCGATTCTATGCTTTGGTCAAAAGTATTGTTAGTGAATTGTTCTTTCTAGGCTCATTGTTGGTGAGTCTTGCTCTTTTTTTTGTTGACTCATTTTTGTGAGTCGCCTCTCTTTACCTCTATTACTGCTCTATAATTTGTATGTGCCCTTCCTATTTTAATATAATCAAAATAGAGTAGAAATAATAAGGGATAATAAATGTAACTAAAAAGTAGTTACATCTATCTTACCTAGTTAAAATAGAGAGGTACATTAATTGTACTAGTGTATGTAGAGGAGGTGTCAAAAATATAAATTTGGGGCCATAATAAAACTAGGATATTTATTAGTGCCTTATCAATCAATGCACTTAAAAATTATTTATTAATTGATTCCTTTCAACTCTCTCCATTCTCCTAAATAGAGTATTTTGATTATGTCTCTATACAATTGGAGTGGGAGGCATGGTCTCATTGAATCCATTTTGACACAAGACCCTATCAAGCTGTAACTTCTACATAATAATCATCTAGCAACTAATGAGTCATCTAGATCAACTGATATATCCTAAGTATAATCAATCACCTACATCCATAACCAACTTAAGATATAAACTTGATGCGATCTTATTTGGAACCAACCCATTAAAAACTCACCACCAATAATGAAAGGTATAACTCTATCTCCATCTATTTTTTATAGTATCTAAACATAATGCTAGATTTTTGCTTATTGTTGTTGCTACTAATTAAAGACTTATGGATTGATGGATATGTAGATCCTTGTATTCTTAGGATTATATAAGAGAGGTTTTCTGAACACCTATGTTTGTTGTATCTATAAATTGATGCAAATAATCATATATATGAGCCAATATGCATTGACACCTTATAATTCATCATTGGAACTCCTTTATCTTACAATTTATTCAAAAAAATTCACAAGAAATACATTACCTAAAGTTTCCATTCACTAAGATGAAAACACTAACAATCAAAAGTAACCACTTGCATGTCCATGTGTGCTAGGATTAACATGACATTAGCCTTGCAAATCTTACCCATCTTTTTCCTCCCACTTTTGCAACTTGGTTTGCTTATTTACGAGCTCTCTTTGTTTCTTTCTTGACTCTTTTACCAAATTTGTCCATGACATGGCTTCTTCTAATTTTTCCATTAATTTATTTTCTTTGACCTCCATGTTTGCTATTTCTTATTAAACATTTATGATATGTCGAATACCTCTTTATTCCTCCATTTCAACTATGTTCCCACCCTCAGCATGGCTTAGATCACGTTTTAGTGACAAAATCACCTACTATCCTATTTTTAATTTTTTTATTGAAGGGGTAAATGCTTTTGTCCGGAGCTATGAACCGGAATACAACCATTCAACAATACCACCCCAACAGGGTTTGAACCTTGGTGGCAAGAACAACAATGTCACCTATAAACCATCACACCATGCCAATACCAGAACCTACTATCCTATTTTTATGTTATCTTACAATTTGTTTAATTTACTTTTAAGTATATTATTTTATAACAATTGTTTAATTGACCTTTAATTATATCTAATTTTCCTACATTAGCTTCATGTTGGCTACAATGATTTCTTAAACCTTGATAATTTTCATCTATTTTTTCATCTCTAGATTATTTTACCTGCATTTTATTCTCATTAACTTCTTGACATGCAACTCTAAGGACGATGTTAAAGTTGGTTATATGTGTCTACTGCTTCTTAGCCTCCCCCTCTACATTGTCTACAAGGTATTTGCTACTCGCATGCTACTTTGCCTCTACTCCTTATTGAAACACATCTCCAAGATGGTTCTCTTGTCAACCACTAGTGGTTTTAGTTGTTATTTATTTATGTTAATGTATAGTGCTATTTGAGCATTGCAAGCTAATTTTCATGGAATAGCTTCAAATTTCTTGCCTCCTAAACATGCTGACTTTCACCACTGCAAGATTCTACAATACTATTTGGCATTCACATAAATCATCTATACTTCCAAATCCACTAACATGATTTGTATGTCTTTTTGCTTTTATAATTGGAACAATATGGCTTCTAATGTCCTTGTTGTGACAAATGAATAACTAAAAAGTCTCTTTGAATCATATGACATGTCATATAGAATAAACATATTTGCTTTGGGATTGATTTAGCTTTCCCCTATTTCCCTTTCAGCCACAGTGAGTCTTTGTTCCTCTATTGGATCATTAGTTATGCCTTCCTCATTTTTTAGAAATTTTACAATGGGTGAAACCACAAAGTGGTTTACAATTGGAGTGAGGAAGAAAAGGTTGGAAAAAATGACCTGATGCCAATTTTTTTTATTTTTGTGGTTCAAGTGAACTAATAGGTTCGAACAAACCAAAAGAAGGTTTACTAGAACCTAGATTCGAGTGAACCCATTCAATGCAAGTTCCCACCATCCTGCCAAAAAACACAATTAAAACCCATTTTTGAAAGGAGGTTCAAATGAACCCTGGTTCGCTCAAACCTCTGGGGGTTCACTAAAACCCATTGGTTTAAGCGAACCCCTTTTTTCCCACCTTTTTGCTCTCTAGCACCAAAAAAGTCAGAATTTTTGCCCTTTGAAGCTCGGGTTAAGGATGAAAATAGAGGAAACTTCACAAACCCAACTAGAATCAGGTAGTCTTCAGAACGAGCTATCTAATGACTATAATTTTAATATGTTTTGGTTTTATTATGTATTTATTTTTTTAGTTTTATTAAACATAGGGTTTTTTTAATAAAAAATCAAGCTCTCTGTTTTGCACATGTGAAAAAATAGTAAATTATCAAACAATAGAAAGGAAAAATATGAGTGCACCAGATATTAAAATCTTTGATCCAACAAAAACAAAAATGAATTTTGATACATACAAAAAAAATTACACATTATACAGTCCGCCTATGTCTGAATTGTAATTGGTTTGACTTCGAAATTTGATTAAAGAAAAAAAATTTAATAAAAAACTATCTAACCAATTGAAAGTACTAGATATGAGAGTTACAAATCTAAATTCGAAAAAATTAGAATTTTATCCTTCATGGAAAAAGAGTTATGCGTTATATAGTAAGCGTCATTCCTTAAAAATGTTGTTTTATGAAAAAAAAAACTAATTTTTGAAGGAGATGGAAAAACAAAGTGCAATATGATTCAAAAAAAATTTGAAAAAAATATATTTATAATCTACAAACAAAATGTTACAAATCACTAATTCACATCATCTTCAAATTTCTCATGTACCCGAAATTAAAGATTTAGTTAGAAAAAATTATATGAAGTGTTTTCTTGCATAAAACCTAATATTTCAGTCTCCTAATTTACCACAGTAAGATATTTACATATGTGAGGGGAATGTTCTACCATTGATTGGATAACAGGTAACGATTTACTAATAAGTCAGATTTTACAGGCCAAATGAAAAAAACCATGTTTTAACAATAAAATTCTTGAGACAGACTGATCTGTCACCTTTCGAGATCCCACCTCTGAACCTTGCCTGCTTCAGCTGGACCCACCTGTATGCTTGGAAAGTGCTCAACTTTTGGACTTTGTGCCCTCTGCCTGGTCCCACTAACATGGCCGCTAACTATTTGAGCATCACTGGTGCGTTTCTCTTCGTGCATCTTTCCTGTGCTTGTCTCCCGTATCTGACGGCACGGATCTGCCTTGTCCGCCTGTGATCTGTGCCTTCCACGGCGCTCCACAGTCCCGCGGGTCGCCCGCTTTTTACAAAACCCTGGTAAGATCTCCTTTCGCTGTTTCCAGTGCGTAAAAAGTAAGGAATCCTCTTCGGACATTCTGTAGTGACCTGTGCGATAATATTGATTCTGTGTTTTGCAAGCAGATGGAAGCAAGGGCCCATCTAACCGACCACAGACGGCTTTTGCAAGAAGAAATTCCTTTGTATTGCTATGAGAACATTGCATGAACAAAAAATTGTTGTCGTGTTTTATCAGTTTTGGAGACGGTTAAGCAATAGGCTATATTCCTAATGGGTCATTAGATTGATGGTGAATGGCAAATTATAGAGCAATCAGAAAAACATATAGCTTATAGATAATTAGCAAGTGATTTCTAAAAATACATAATTTTTATGGCAAAAGTAGTGTGATTAGAAAAGATATAAATTAATTTATTTTTTGAATTATCAATCTGAATTGTATCTAACCAACAATGGTAAATGAAATAAGCTATATTTGTTAAAGTAATTTTGACACACATTTAGGTAGAAAAATTTTAGAATAGGTTTGGAGCCATTAGATTTGTTGGCATTATTGGATCATTTTGTACAATCCACTAGACCTAAATTTACATGTTTTATCATGATAAAAGTACCTTATCAAATAAATGTCCCAATAGATATGCATCAACTAATTAAGAAAAAATGATTATTCATGTTCTATTGTCGGAGATAATATATACATGCACTTTTGGCTAAATATGTATTCAATTAAACCATTAACTAATTAATTTAGTCAAATCAAGGGTTGTAGTTAGATGTACAATTAGTCATCACATCATTAAAGTGTTTCCACATATTATGGATAAGTATTTTATTTGATCTACAATACATGCGGTAGCTGCTAAATATTCTTGTAACATGATAATGTGTGTTTTGATGTCATCAAATTAGAATAAAAATTTTCCCCTTCCTGAAAGGTAATTAAACTTCAATAATATTTAAAGTAAACTAATGAATTTGAAAGATAGATGAATACCCAATAAGTCAATTTATTGTCTCACTTACTCAAGGGGATCCAATAGAAGGTTACACAAAGTGACCAAGTGTCTCATTATTAGTTTTTGGATACATTGGTGGCATCTACCAGAATGTATATAACATTACAAGGTTCAATTTTAGCCATTATTAAGTGCACACATTTTGAAATTTAGTTCATCAATCTCAAACAAAAACATACATGGAATAAAAATATAGCTCTATCTTATTTCTAATCTAATAGAAAATATTAAATAATTACATAAAAAGGGAGAAGAAGAAAATATAATAGAATGAGCCTAATGATCTTTTCCTTCCGGTTCATCAATATAGACATAGAAGAATTCAAATTATAGGAACTCCCATTCTCAAATTGGAATTTCATTGACAGTTAAAAGGAGAACACATCTTTTTGCGGATTTTAAGATTGGAAAAATATCAGTCAAAAACCACCTTATTTCAAGTGCAAGTTTCCAAGCATACTATAGCATCATAAATTGTCACCCCTAACAATTTTACCCTTGACAATTCTACACTAGGTTTAGCTCCCCCTATTTGTTTGGATCTAATTATGCTCCTAAATTACTTGTTTCATGATCATCTCTAATAAATCAGACTTAAATTAGAAATTAATATTGATTATTTATTTAACAACATAAAAATCCCAAAAAATAGGTTTAGACAAGGGCACTAGCACCCCTGTCTACCCTACTTTGGCCCCAATTTAAATACGTGAATGATGAAATTTTAACATTTAAAAATCTAATTTCACTTGTCAATTTTTGGTAATTAATATACAAGAGAAAATGGAAAGAATACTTACTTCAACAATGCAAGATTGAATATGCTTGAATATATAAATGTACATGAGATTCCTTTCTTATAAAAGCAAGGTGAGAGATAGGATTAGACAGGATCATGACAAGTGTCTTAATCCTATAACATGAGACAACTAGCTGATAACAACCTAGGATAAGATAAAATCTATAAATAAAAGTTAAGACTTCTAAAAGTAATCTTATAATCCTAAGTAAACTTAACATGTGAATATGTCCCCTAAGTCCTTAGTAAGAAAATTAACTAGGAACAAGACATTTATTCACACCAACACCCCCCCTTAAGTGAAACTTAGGGAAAATATTATTATGCAAGGATCCAAAGGGACATTGAAGATGGGTTCCAGCTATGAGGCCCTGTTAGGTATCTATTTACAAAGAAATCTCTCACAAATGGAGGAAAGGAGAAAGCCCAATGGGACATAAATCCTCTCCCAAAGAGAGAAAAGAAAATAAAACAAGATGATGGATGGAGGACTCAATAATATCTGCTAAGGACTACATCCATAACTATATACAATAAATTGCCCCCCATAAGAGGGAAAAAGGGACACAAGATATCCCCCCCCCACAATGTCTAATATCCTACAAATATGGTTAATGTGTGAAGAAAAAACATAATCCAATGCCTATAGACAATGTTTATTCCCTTGGGAAGAATATGCACCAAGTATAAATGTAGGAATGCTTCACATTTCAGATGGAAATTGGTAGGAAGTGGAATCCATATGTATGAAGATTGTGTCTCTAAAATCTACTCATATGTTTCCAAGTTATTGGATGATGATGATGCCACAATCCACTTAGGTACATACTCAATCATAAAAAATGATGAAAAACTAGGAACAAGTGGAAACTAATCTTGAACTAAATCCAAAGACAAAGATGAAGTGACAATAGTTGAGCCATGACTATCATCAAATAGGAGAGATAAACCCTCTAATTGGTCCTCCAAATATAAAATGTGAGACTCCACAAACAAAAATGTAGTGTCTGATAAATAAGATTCCTAATCATGAAGATAAATAGATACTTGTTAAAATGAATCACCAAAATTTCTCAATAATCATCAACAAAAGATGAATGTGTGATCTAAATAGAAGAAGTAGGATTTGCAAGAGTAGTCTCAAGATCATCAAGATGCTCAAGTTATGCATCATATTCAGGCTCTCCTAATGTCTTGTCATTATAGGGTATATTGTCAACGGGTAAAAGTACAAAGTTGTGTCACACATTTATAAAGGAAATGGCCAACACTGATCTAACTTTTAAACTTGAATCACTAGAAAATGACATATATGTTTTGAATTTTGAAATGATGTAAACTAATAAAATGTGTATTTTTTAGAATATTTTATCTTTGTATTTTTTTGACAAAATTAAAAAATTATTTGAATATAGTTTTTTTATAAATTAAGACTATAATTTAATTGTTGATAAAACGTTGAAAAATGATGTTCCACTCAACGTCAAGATTTATCTAGTAAATTTTCTTTTTTTTCCTTCAATTCCTTTGTGTATATTTATAATTTCAAATTTAAGGGCATGTATATTTTGTTTTGCAATTTTCATAAATATATATTTTTAAATAAACATTTAAATGTGTGTGTATTAAAAAATGGTTGTTTCCACTCGATGTCAACTTTTATATTGAATATTTATCTAAAATAGAAAAAAAATTATACTATCTTAATCTATATTCTTTTATCTAGGGCGTCATATTTTTTAATTTATTTTTTAATAAGTTTTAGAATTTTTCTTGACATGGTAATCAACCTAATATTTTTGTGTTGATAACCTACTTTTAGTAAAAAATAAAAAATAAAATAAAAATAATAATTGAACTATTAAAATAAATATGTATTTGAAAACTACACTTATGTATCTACAAAAGGGTATTTTTACATTTTTAAAAATATGTTATTTATATGAGTAGGAGTTCTTGAAACATTAAATTTTTCAATTTTTTTCATTTTTTTAGTAAATTGGCCCTCAAAGTGGTGGGTATGTGCAAAATCATCATGGAAAAAATAGGCCCTTAATGGCAAAAAATTTATAAAACTCAGAGTTAGGAAACTTGACTTAAAATTTTGAATAATTTATCTATATTATTTCAAAAATATGTTAGAATAGAATCTGTAGCAAATTGAATGTAGTTTCTAAACTACTAGGTTTTTTCTTGAAAAAAAAAATCTATTTGGTGAAAATTTGAAATTTCAATGTAGTAGTAGTACTTAAATTTTAGGGAAAAAATAAGAAGTAGGTGTCTGTCTAACCACCCTAACCACAATAAAATGATAATATTTTTTTATAATATTTTACATGTAAGTAGAGGACTCATGTCTGGATGTGATGCATGTTTTTTTATAATTTTTTTCCTAGTAAATAATTAATTATGATTTTTTATTACAACTTTTTAAAAAATATAAAAACTCATATGTCTTACCACCTTAACTTGGTTAAAAATTCATGAAATTCAATTTTTTTTTAATCCTATAGTATGTGAAGCATAGAATGTGACGAATGTTTTAGATTCAAAAAATGTAATACCATTTGAAAGCTATAGATGTTTTTCAATCAGCCTATCAATCAGGACTTTAGTGGTAATTCAAATAGAAAATGAATAATAATTATTTATTAAATTCAAAATAAAGAATAATTTATATTGGTGGAAAGCTGAGAATATTCTTTAAAACTCTTTTCATTTCATCAATTTTTGGGAAAAAAAAAAGTCTTCAGCCACATACCCTACACATACCCATCATATTGCCACTTTTTGGCCCATCATGATCTTGCACATACCCTAGTGCTACATATATATTTAGCCAACAATTTGAGTTGGAAAATTTGTGGACATATTTAACTTATCTAGAATGAATCTTAATAGATCATATGTTTGACCAAAATTGATCTTTAGTTATAAATACTAAAATTCACTCATGCTAATGAGTTGGCCAAAAGTGTGACACAACTTTGTACTTTTACCCCAACATCATCAAGTGGAATGAGGCAATCTAAAGTAGTATCATTTAGGAATGAACGCTTATGTGGATCTCCAAAAATCTCCCAAAAATTGGTCCAAATTCCATGTGGGCACGATATTCCTGAAAGCATATGCCAAGTGTCTATAAGGATGCTTGCATTGAAAGTAGAACCAATCAATACTTTAATATGATCATTTATTACCCAAAAATTTTTTCTTATATGTTGTTTCTAGTTTAGGAATGAGTCCATAAAGATGAGGAAAAATATTAAGACACCTACAATGTCTTATGATTCCTTTTTGCCATGATTTATAATTTTCCTTAGACCAAATGATTATAGAAGGATGAGTTTTGTAACCTAGATACACTTTTCAAATGATTAATTTTGAGATTAATACATAAAATGGAGAAGAAATGAAGTATAGTGATAAAAAAAACACCCTCCAAACTATCAAAACATCCAAGTAATCTCTAATATACCTATTGAAAAAAAAATGAAATTATAATATAACTAGGACATAAATAGGAAAATGTCCATGGATGGCTAGGTAGAGCTGCTCAATACCTTTCCAACTTTGAAATAACCATAAAAATCCAAGATCATGGTAAAATTTTATGAGCTTGAGAGCCAAAATACTATAAGATGTGACTTCAATTAGCAAAACATGCCACCAAATAGAAAAAATCATAAAAATCGCCTACACCACTGGAAAAGTTAGAGAATCTACTATCTATTGATATTTTGTTTAAAAAAATAGCCTCCTAGAGTGAAATTTATCAAGGAAAATGAAAAAACCCCTATTTTAGGGCTTAAGGGGAAAATTAGGCTAAATAGAAGACTAATTCAGCATAAAAATTAGGCTCTTGCGCACTTAGTTGCAATCGCCTATATGACCATGCAAAGTTGTGAGGGAAAAACATTTATGACACAAATTACAATGATGAACTAGTGGTGGTGGTGGTGGCAGGATACCCGTGCCACTCACTTAATTGCCATCGACTATGTAGCCTATATGTGCATCAATATAATCGTGGTGCCAGTGGGAAAGGGGTTGACAAGTGATTTGTGGAAAAGTACCAACAAGTGGGTGGTAGGTACTGACAAGGTCTACAAACTGTTAATTTCTAAAAACTAAAATATGTTTGTTCCAAAAAAAATTTAAAACCTTGAAAAAAGGTTTTAACCTAAAACAATAAGTATTTCCCAAAACATTAAAGACAGTATAAAAATTTAAGATTAATATTTTATTTTCTACAAACAAAATATGATTGCCAGGCAGGCCCTATGACCTGCTTAGGTAATAAAATATTCCCTCAAAAACACCTAAAGCCAAACATGGGCAAATTTTATATAAAATTTTATGTCTCAGGCCTTTTGATCATAATGATGAGGTTGATTTGGGCTCAAAGTGCCCCAAAATTTCATCTACCTCCAAATCTTGTAATTGAAACCCTCAAATGAAATCTTCATATATTAGGCAAAACATAACCAAATTCGATGAAATGAAAGGAAAACCTTACTTTATTCGATGCCCTAGATTCAATTGTGAGGTCCTTGAGACTCCAAAATGCACCCAACACAATATTCAAGCCAATACAAAACCCTTAGATTTAGGAAGAAATCTGCAACACTAGAGTTATGGTACCATGTAGGCATTAATGTTGACTCCTCAACACCCCCAAGAACTATTGCTAGACAAAAAAATCTTCCACAAGAGAAAAAAAAAGAATACTTTTTTCAAAAATGCAAAATTGAATATGGTTGAATATATAAATGTGAAAAGAAGAAAATGGGGGCCCTCTTTTGCTTATAGGATTTTGGACCTAAAAGGATAGAGCCAATCTTCTTACTCTTCACTCAAGAACAAACCCTTGAGATTTCAATGCAAAGGAGATGAAATCAAGCAAAGGGGCTATCCTAAAGGTTGAATGATATATAATAAGGGGTTCACCACCAAATTTAGACTTGGAAAAGACAATGCAATGCAAATTGTAAGAAAAAACCCTAATTGAATGCAAACTAATCCTAAATGACCTAGAAAGATGAAAAAAATGTAACACAAAGCTATAAAACTGAAAGTTTGCACCTAGAAGGCTGAAGAAGGTAGAATGGAGTTCTAAAATTCTAGAAAAATCTACTATTTATGCTAATTAGGACTCACTTTCCAAGCTAGGAGAATGAATCTAGTTTTTGGGAAAATGTGCAGGAACAAGTTTAAGCAAAACGGGTATCCAAATATGTAAGAAACTTTGTTAGACCTATACAATGGGACTCATTTTCCAACAGTGGCGAATTAGTCCACTTCTGCTTTTCTAGAAGTTTCAAACTAGATTTTGTGCCTCTTAGCCTGTTTTGCTCTTCCTGACTAGTTTTCGCATTTGAAACTACAAATTACCACATTTAGACCTTCTCCAAGCTTCTCCAAGGTTTGATGGAAACTTTAGCAACTTTGACAACTTGATTGTAACTTTTCTCCAACTTTGCTTCTTAGAAAATATACAACTTAGCCCTGCAAATCACACACAAGAAGAGGGAAAACTATTGTGGGGGTTAGTGAATAGGATTTTTCCTTGGTCAAACCCCTTGTTGATAATTAAACCATGAAATGAAAGAAAATATGAATGGAGAATGATGAATGAACAAAAGACAATGTTACAACTTACCAAACCCTAGCAATAAGGTGTTGTAATTATGCTTGAAATGGTTGCAATGGATGTGGTTCTTGACTCTTTCTTGAATGAAATTGATCTTGAATGGAATGCTTGCTTGGATGATGAACTCTACATCACAATTATTAACACAATAACAAACATGAAGAATACAATCTTTGACATGATGATTGACACTTGAACAATTTTTTTCTAAAATGCTTGATAATCTGCCCTTGAGATGCCTTGAATGCTCTCGTGAATGCTCAAATTCTCTTGTGAACTCTTGAATGCTTGTAAATTCTTTTTCTAGGTGAGAATATGAGTGAAAAAACCTTGTATTTATACTCAATTATGCAATAATTACCAAAATTACAACACTACAAGCTGACATCAAATCTAGGAGAATAAAATCTTGCCAAAAATTTGATTAAAATTTAAATTTTGGTCACATGGGACTCATTCGCCCAAGGTGGTGAATGAGTCCCATCAAACATAATGTATGAGACCAAACTTGAAAAATGCTTAGAAATGTGTGAAACCTGCATCGGTGCCAAAAATACCTAGGTGGGACTCATTCGCTCAAGGTGGTGAATGAATCCTAGACACTAAATCTAGACCACACAAGCTAGAAACACTTGAATTATGATTTGTTACTGACTGGTTTTAGGATTATCCTCGAAAAGATGCAATAAATGAGGCTTGTGGATGTAAAATAAGGCCAATTAAAGCATAAGAAAAGCTCAATTATTAATGTAAAACCTAGAGGAATTTGAAAGTATGTTAAAACACTCTACAACACTCCAAATAAGGCAAGATTAATGTTAATTATTATTAAAATTATGTTTATTATGCTTAGTTAATTGATAAAACCCTAGAAAAGTGTGAAAGCGTGTTACAGTTCACTTCACAACACTTTAGCAAGGTACCATTAAAATTCCATTAGTTCATAAGGGCCCAAGATCTAATGTGAATGTGTTATACACATTACAACACTAAATCAAGGAAACATTAAGCCAAAATCCACAAGGAGGACCCAAACGAGTTTGAAAATGTCACAAGACCCATTTTTTGACACTACAAAATGTACATGAGATGCATTTCTTATAAAGGCAAGGTGACAGATAGGATTAGACAAGACATGATAAGTTTCTTAATCCTATAAAATTAGACAACTAAGTCATAAGAACCTAGGATTTAATATAAAATATAGAAATAACAACTAAGAATTCTAGAAGTAATCTTATAATCCTAAGTAAACTTAACATGTGAATATGTCCCCTATGTCCCTAGTGAGGAAATTAACTAGGTATAAGACACTTATTCACGCCAACACATCCCATCTAAACTATCATAATCATCTCAATCTATATCCAATCCATCCATAATCCATCATTAGGACCCTAAGCTTAATTAATTTTTCTAATTAAATTGAGGTCCTAATCAATATCCTAATGATCTTCCATAATCCACATTAAACTGCCCTTTCCTAATTCACTTTCATCTTTCATATTGGTCCTAATTATCCTTTAGCCATGATCATTATCCTTAATCCCCATTCTTCATCATCATATTAACCTAATCCCCTTACCCACCTAATTCTAATCCATCTATTGCATCCAAATTTAATCATACATTATCCATCTATCTATCTCAACCATACATCAAATTTATAGTCCTTAATCAAAAAATAATCATTTCAAAAAAAAAAATTAGTTAAGGAATTAATCTCCTTATTACCCCATATCCTTTCATCATCATCCAAATATTTCATCCAAGGATCTTTTCCTTAATCGAATATCATCCATTTAAAATCAAACATCACAATTAAAAAATCAAGACCTTAAATTGATTTCATCTTTAATCTAAAATTGCTTAAGACTATTAGTCAATCTTAAGTATAGCTATAAAAGCCAATCAATCCCTACCTAATAACATTTTCTATCTTAATTATAAATCATATCCAATAAACTCTTGCTTAAAAAATTAATCTATCTTAAGTATAAAGAATCATCTTTAATCAAATCAAATAATTTTGAGGTCTTGAAATTTGATGACGCATCTAAACTCATCCTCTTTCTTCATCACTAGATCCTATTCTTATAATCCCTAATTCACTTTTAATCCATCATCATAATTTCCACTCTCATCCAATAATTAATCCAAAACTTTCCTCTTCTAACCAATCCCTAACCATTTCTAACCATCTAATTTTATCCTAATTTGCAAAACATTTTCTATTTTTTGGTTGTTTGCAAATTTCTCCATGGGCAGTGAGTTGGTATAGGAAAAACCCACTAGTTGTGAAATGTGGAAACATGAGAAGGACGTGTGGCCTATTATTCAATGTTGTAAGTTGGGCTCATTCATGGAGGGCATGAAGGGGCATGATCCCAAGTTTTCTATGGAGTTCACTAACCCTTGAAAGGATAGCACCATCACCATTAGTGGGTTCTCCTTCACTGTGAATGTGGAGATGATCACAATGGTGGCATGGCTTTCATTGGATGGTGCCTACATCTCCTGCAAGCCTAAAGGGAACTACTAGAATGATATGGAGAGATTTTTGAAAGATAGGGAAAAGGTAGATAGATTTCAAAATGGTTACAATAGGGCTGACCTCCCTATAGTGTGGAGAAAAACTGTTGAGGTGATGATGAGGTATGTTATGCTTGAGGGTCTTTTCTATCATTTTCATGCCCATATTTTTCCTATGCTCAACCATTTATGCTATAATTGCAAAAGAAATTTTATTTTCTAGATTTTCTCTTTGCTTGAACAGTCTATTAAGAATGTCAAGTGTAAGGGTAAAAATCTCCCCATTCACGAGGGATTAATCCTCCACCTCTACCAACACTAGGCTACTTTTTTAACCCTCCTCAACCACAATCAAAAGAACACTTTGGTAATTCGTAACCCCACCGACACCCCTAAGGGCCACAGTCCCACTATCACCCTAGATGAAACCCTACCCACCACTCACTACATCACCCATGCTAGAGGGAAAACCCCTGCTAATGAGGAAACCTCTCTAGACCCCATCAAAAGTGTGTCCTTCCTCGTGGCTACCCCTATTTACACATCTAGCTTTGATAACTTAGATAACTCAGAGGATGAGTCTTGGAACCCTACCCTTGGAAATTCTCCTATGCACTCCCCTGTTCATGCTGAGATGTTTGATGTCCCCAACACCCCTCCTAGATTTAACCCTCCTAGTCCCTATAATTCTCCTAAACTTTGCATTAATCTAGATGGGACCTCTGCTAATCCCATTGTGGATAATGTTAATTGTGCTTCCTATGATCACCCTCCAAAATTAAAAAAAATGAGATTTTGGTGACTGTCAATGTCAAGAATGACATCCTCAAGTGGCTTTTGGGTCATCTTATTACTGCTAAAGGAAACATTTTGGTGCTAGAAAATAAGGTACTTGACTAGTAGGCTCTATCACTGGGCGAGGTTGAGGATAGTGGGCATTGGGATATGATTTCCTCACTTGCTAAGTCATTTGATCGCTAGGTCAATTGGGACAAGGAGGTAGATGATCATAGGGATCTCATGGGCATGAAGGGGGAGAAATTGAAATTGGAGGAGATTTCTACTATTCACATCAACCAAGAAAAAACTATGTAGTGTTATCAAGAGATTACTGATAACAACAAGGAGACTATGAAGAATATTTCTTTGACCATCCAGGTTTTTCAACAAGAAATTAGAAACAATCAAGCTAAAAGAGTGGTAGAGGGTGATCTTGATGATATCCATGCATAGAAAAAAGGCAAGCTGGTGGGCAGTGCAGCTCAAGACACTACCATAGAGACCCAAGCTATCTAAAAGGGACCCCTATCATTCAAGGAGAAGCTCCATTTCATGTCCAAGGAGTGATATAAAACTAGTGGTCTAAGACATTTGGGAGACTAGTGACTATTTTGGTCCTTTGTTGGTTTTTCTCTATTCACTATTTTTGTTGTTTTTTCTTTTTGGGCCTTTCACTTCTCATGAGCCCCTCATCTTTCCTTGATGGATTTTTTATAAAAAGATATAGACTCTTCCCATCTTAATCTAATCAAAACTATTAAATTTTTTGTTTTAATGAATATAAATAAAGTATAAAACAATAGAAAAAGATTTAATTCTAAGATTGATTTAAAATTTTAGACTTTCCTAAAGAACTTTTTTATATAGTAATAATATCTAAAATGCAATTTTATTCTATTAGAATCTAACTTTATTGGTTCATTCTATTTGATAAGAATTTTATTAATAGTTATTAATTAAATTATTTTAAACTCTACTTAAAAATATTTTATTTTAAAAAATCATATAAATTAGATTATTTTGACCTTAACAAGATATATATAACCTTGCTTTAAAAAATTGATTAATAAATATTTATATTACTATACAAAAATAGCATTACAAATATTAAGGAAAAATGAGTGGAAACACTCACACCCTAAAGTCCATATAAAACAACAATCTAGATATATAAAATATGAATCCTTAAATAAGAACATAATACCACCAAATTCAAGCTCAAAGCCATGTGCCAACAGTTGTTTGATTTTGATGGAAGATGGTAAACTTGGAATTTTCATAGGATATGGATATACACTACAATTAATTTTTAACCAGAAGGGAAAAAACTATCTCTATTCTATTGGGTAGATACTCCTCAAACATAGCAGCTGCTCTTTTCTCAATTCTAGAGAAGAACTCATTTTTCAGTCACTCACTCCCCAAATGAGCGGTCACAATACTTTCAAGGATTGCTCTATAATGGTTGGTCACACTTTTCCCAAAAATATCTTCCTCCTCTTTCCTCACCTTTGTCATGGGATGCAATGGAAATGTTAATTTCTATAACCCAACAATAGATTAATTGCACATTAAATTCACAGAAAAAAAATTGATTTATAACAATAAACAAAAATGGGTTAATTAACAACTAATAACCGTGGAAGCAAAAAAAAACACAAATCCGATCACAAATAGATAATAACACAAATTTATCCAAGAAACCCCAATGCGAGGAAAAACCTACAAATATTGGATCTTCTATTTAGCCTAATAGAAAAATTTTCTTTCACAAATACAATATGAGTTTGCTACAACAATCTTACATTTATAGAGCCTAGATGCTTTACTTAGCATGCAAGAAAAGAATCTTTTCTTGCTTTCTTTGGCTTTAATTACACATAAAATCACTCTTGGATTTATCTTATCCTCACAAACTCAAAAACATTCTATTATTTAGAATAAAAAACTATTGTTGCTGAAAATCTAACTCGAATTGCTTTAACAGATATCTAGTTTGAGTTGCTTTAAAGTGATTTAAAGCATATCCAACTTGAATTTCTTTAAAACAACTCCACATCCCACCTTTTGAGCTACAAAAATCAACACTAGACCTCTTAGTGAGGAAGGTGTTCTACACAACACCCAACTTGTCCCTGAAGAATACAAACTTACTCTTCATCAATGCCTTGGTCATGATATTTGATATTTTTTCGTCCGTAGGAATGTAATGGAGCTTCACTATCCCCTTCTCCACATAATCTTTGATGAAATGGTACTTAATCTCAATGTGCTTTGACTTGTCATGAAACACTGAATTCTCAGAGACTTTATTACAACTTTGATTATCACAGTAAATAATTGTAGGACCCAACTCCTAATCAAAGAGCCCAACTAGAAGTTTTCAAAGCCAAATAGCCTCAAATGTAGCCATATTGGCTACCATATACTCAGCCCCTGTAGAACTTAGTGCAATTGACTTTTGTTTCCTGGTGTACCAAGATACTGAGCTCCTGATCCCAAACTGAAACTGCACCCTGAAGTACTCTTCCAATCAGTTGTACTGCCTGCCCAATTTGTATTGGTAAACCCCTCAAGCTTCACTCCATCTTGTTGAACATACTTGAGCCAATAATCAATTGTGCCTTGAATATATCTCAAAACATGCTTCACAGCTATCTAGTACACACGTTTAGGTTCCACCATAAAATGATTGAGTGACTTCACTGCAAAACAAATGTTTGGCCTGGTGTTGACCAGATACATAAGAGAGCCTATCAACTGTCTGTATAAATTCAGGTCCACTACCTCTGATCTAGAAGAATCAATCTTCTTCCAATTGGTCACAAGTGGCATTGACATAGGCTTACAGTTTTCCATCTTAAATCACTTCATGATATCAAGTAAGTACTTCCCTTGTCCAAGAAATATTTCTCCCTCTTTCTTCCACAACTCTAATCCCAAAAAGTAGTGCATCAACCCCAAGTCCTTCATCTCAAACTATCTTGCAATATCCTACTTGCAGTGTGCTATGAGCTCCTCTAACCCTGTGAGAAATAGGTCATCAACATATAACACTGATATGAGAAGTTCACTCTTCACCTAAACATAGTACAAGTTCGGATCCGCTTCACTCTTGATGAAGCCCACACTCTGCAAGTAACTATCAATATGTGGATACCACAACCTGAGAGCCTACTTGATTCCATACAGTGCTCTTTTCAACTTGCATACATGAGAATCCCTCCCATGTTCTTCAAATCCTTCTAGATTCTCTATGTAAATCTCTTCCTCAATCACTTTGTTGAGGAAGGCCATTTTCACATCCATCTGGTGAATCCTCTAACCTATTTGTCCTGCTACAGAGATGATAGCTCTTATGGATGAGTACCTAGCTAATGGAGTGAAAGTCTCATCATAGTTAACTCCTTCCTTCTAAGAAAACCCCTTAGCCACAAACCAGGCTTTGAAATTTTCCACACTACCATCTGCAACATGCTTAATCTTATACATCCATCTCGAGCCCACCATAAACTTATCTTTTGGTCATGGTTCTACCTCCCACACACTATTCTTCATGATGGAAGAATACTCTTCCACCATGGCATCTCTCCACACTTGGTGCTTGGATGCCTCCTGAAAGCTAGAAGGCTCTACTTCAATTAATTCACTCATAAGTGCCACACACTCGAAATAACATCTGGGAGCCTTTCTCTGTCTGACTAAATATTGAGGATCACCAACATATTCTTGAGCCTCTTTTAGTTTCTGTTCAGCTCCCCTGTTTCTCCTCTTCTCGGCAATGGGAATATGAGGCTAAGGAATTACATGTTCCTCCTTCTGATCACCCTACTCGGCATGCTTTCTCTACTCTCTAGCTTGCTTGACTAAATTTTGAGGAATTTGTGTTGCCTCAACCGTGGGTGATTGCTCCTCCTCATTCATCAAGTTGCTAGACTTCTTAAGAACCCTCTCTTCCTCAAACTTCACATCTCTGTGAACAACTATTTTCCTAAGAGTGGGAATGTAAACCTGATAAGCCTTAGAAGTTTCACTATACCCAAAAAGGATACCCTTGGCTATAGTAGGTTCCAACTTGGTTCTCTTCTCAACAGGAATGTGACAATACACAAGGCATCCAAAGATATGAATGTGCCCCAAATCTGGTTTCTTACCACTGAATGCCTCATTTGGATTCAACTTTCCCAACACTTTGTGAGGGCTCCTATTCTACAAATACACAGGTGTATTGCAAGCTTCTGCTCATAAGAACCAAGGAAAATCTTGATCATGAAGCATGGCCTTGGCTGCTCCAACTATAGCCCTGTTTTTCCTTTCAGCTACCCCATTTTGCTGAGGGTTGTAAGGAACTGTCAACTCTTTGTTGATACCTTCGTGAGCTCAAAAATATTTGAAGGAATTTGAGGTATACTCACCTCCATTATTAGAACTCGGTATCTTGATCTTCCTCCTAGTTTGGTTCTCCATGAGAGCCTTAAACTCTTTGAACCTACTAAAGACCTCATCTTTATTGTTTAGAAAATATATCCATGTCTTCTTGAGAAGTCATCAATGAAAGTAACAAAATGCTCATATCCATTCAAGGATGTTGTTGACATGGGCCCACACACATCTGAGTGTACAAGATCCAAAATCCCTTTGGATCTAGTGTCGTTGCTTGGAAAAATGGTCTTGGCATATTTCCCAAGAGCACAACCTTTGCACACCTCATGATTTTATGTCTTCATCTCAGGTATCCTCATCACTATTTCCTTAAAAATATTAAGTGCTCCATGGTGAAGGTGAGCCATCCTCCTAATCCACAATTCTCCTATCCCTTTACAGCTAGTAACCAACACATGTGCTTGCTCAAACTATAACCGATACAAGCTCCCATGCCTAACTCCAATCACTTTTGCAACCTCAAAATCCTTGGGACAAATATAGACTTTTCCCCTCTCAAAGGTCATGAGGTAACCCTTGTCTTCCAAAGAAGAAACTAAGATTAAATTCTTTGTCATTCCAGGGACATACAACACATCCTCCATCAACAAAGGTTTTCCAGACTCCCTCTAAAACTTGACAGTGCCAATACCAGTTGCATGGTACTGGGCATTGTCTCTAAGCTCAATATAGAAATCTAGCTTGTTCTCCTCCATATTGGTGAAAAATTCTCTAACTCTCATCATGTGGCAAGGGCCCCACTATCAATATACCATACCCTGTTGGAAATTAAATTTGAGAGACAAGAAATGAGTGAAAACTCATTCTCAAATCATGATGCAAACTCATCCACCTCTACTGTAGTAGCAAAATGCTTCTTCTGCTTGTCCTTATTTTTCTTATTTAAACATTGACTGGCATAGTGACCCATCTGATGGCAGCAAAAACATTTAATCTTGCTCAGATCTTTCTTCTTCCCACTCTTGGAAGAAGAACCTTTCATTTTCTCTTTATGGGACTTATTTGAACCCTTGCTAGAAAGAGCAATATTTTCTTTGTCTTGACCCTCCTTCATCTAATCTCCTCGATGAGCGCCTTCATGGATCTCATCCTAAACAAAATCATCCCAAAGTCTTTCCCAATCAGGTAGCCAATCTCTATAGACAACACACTTGACAAACACTTCCCAGTGCTTCGAAAAACCATTCAAGGCTATACACACCAACTCATCTTCATCAATCGTCTCTCCAATAGCAGTAAGATCATCCCTAACCTGTGTCAACTTGGACAAGTAAGAGGTCACACTCTTGCCTTTGGACATCTTCGTATTATGCAATTTGTCCTTGAGCATCATCTTACAACTCTGATAAAGTTTTGTGAGTGTATCCCATATCTCTGTGGCGGTGTCTTTCCCTGATAAATGAGGAATTAAATGATCTCTTACTCCATCTAGGATAATCCTCTAAGCCTTGGCCTCTTTGACTTCATGCGAATCTAAGGAAACAAGATCATTTGTTGGTGGTGTCACTTCTATACTAGAATAGATCCACAGCCTATTCTCCTTGAGAATAGATGTAATATGAACCTTCCACTACAAGAAGTTAGATGCACACTCAAGCCTGTCCTTGTATCGAACACTAGTTGTCATAGCCACAAAAATAATTGGAGATGAATTTTTTATTTTTTTTCTAAAAATCTGCATTACAAATCGTGGCTTCATATTCAAAGTTTAGTGCTGTGATACCATGTTAATTTCTATAACCCAACAATAGATTAATTGCACAATAAATTCATAGAAAGAAATTTGATTTATAAAAATTAACACAACTGGGTTAAACTAATTAACAACTAATAATAGCAGAAGAAAAAAAATAACACAAAGCCAATCACAAATAGACAATAACAGAAATTTACTCAGGAAACCCCAATGCAGGGAAGAACCTACAAATGTTGGATCTTCTATTCAGCCTAATAGAAAAATTTTCTTTCAAAAATACAATATGAGTTTGCTACAACAATCTTACATTTATAGAGCCTAGCTGCTTTACATAGCATGCAAGAAAAGAATCTTTCCTTTCTTTCTTTGACTTTAATTACACATTGTGAGCACCCTATAAATCTGCAAACATTCTAAACTCCATAACAAAGGTTAGTTCATGCAAACTTACTAAATGCTCCTATGAAATAATGCATAATGCCTCTCAAACAAGATAACAAAACAAACTAATTGAAAGCACAAATTAAGCACAAATGCACACCTATTCCATAGTGGAATGCTATCACTTTGTTGTGAAAAGTGACCCTTTCCAAACCCTTGACAACCTCAATGATAAAATTCTGACAAGCTCAATGAAAAAATTCTTTGAAGATGAAGTGGAAAAAAATAGCTCTCAATGTGAAGAGAGTAACTTTGCATGAAGATTGTGATTATGGATGTTCAAATGCAAAGGATGAGTTCTCTATTTATAGAAGAAAGTGATGGAAAGACATGCAAAATGGGTGAATGTGAGAAAAAGATTCAACCAATAGGAAGGAGCCACTTGTCACCATGTGGATGGGCCAAGGGTCTGCAAGTTTTGGTGAATGTGCCAATAAATGACATTAGGTGACCTTTTCAAATTTCAAATTTGGCTTCTTGGAGGGAGAAGGGGTCTTAAATGCCTAGTGGGGGACATGCAAGAGGAGAATTAATGCTATGTTGGAAGGGACAAGTCCACTTGGTTTGAATTCAAATTTGAGAGAATATTCTATATTATGCCATGTTGATGGAAATTAGAAGTTTTAATAAATCAATTAAATGATTTATTTGTGCAAGTGGGAAAAGCTAGAGGATGGGACTTGCATAAAGATTAACATTAATCATGATTTAGCTAACTTAAGTGGAGGTTAGGTGATTTGACCTTTCGACTTAGATTTATGGGTTAAAATAAATCAAAAGGAGATGGAAAATGATAAAGATTTAGTTAAATACATATTTTGATTTATTTAGCTAAGGGGGATAATGTTAGTGTTTATTTTAAAATTTAAATGGAGGACCTTAGAGATAAATCAAATAATATTGATTTATTTGATGAATGGATGAATATGAATTAGTTAAATGCATGATGCTAATTTTGTATGTCTACATTTTGCCCCTCTTTGAAGCAATGTACTTGTTGCGTTGATTCAAAGAATAAACTTGCTGGGGTCAATTTTTTTTAAAAAAATTATATTTTGGATACCCCAACAGAAAGTATACTGGTACATTGCCCCCTTGAGAGATCGAGCAAAAAGATTTGATTTGAAGGTCAATGTCATGATAAAGAGGTTCAAGATGGACATATGGATGGTTGTGATGATGATGCAAATGAGATGATTTTAAGATGCTTAGAATAACCAATCCATATTATCCTAAACAACTTAGATGATGATATGATGTGATGATGCCTATATGATTATGAAATGGATGTTTTATGCAAATGTATGATTTATTAGATGCTTAGACTAACAGATATATGCATGTGAGGTGATCGGTGTTTCTTATATGATATGATATGATATGCAATATGTTGATGGTTTGTGGATGTAAGATGGATGCATTGGCGATGATGATTAACTATCTTGGCATGATGTTAGTGCGGAAAAGAAGAAATTGTGTGATGACAAGAGGATTCAACAAGCCAACTTTATACTGATGATGATGAGAGATGGATGATCTTCTTATCAAGAATTGGGATTTTAAAAGGGCTACTTACCTTATGTTTGATAACACACCTAGATATGATGCATCAAGGTATAAAGAACTAGGATGGCGTTGCACTTAGTGTGATGGACTTTGACTCAACAATCAGATAGGAGTACTCTTGTTCACAGCTGGCATACAAAACCTCATTTAAAATTTAGTTTAGATATTTCAAACATCTTGGACCAAAACATAGGAAGGAAAGACTTCCTATGTGGTCAACAAGATACCTAAATCATCCTTCCTACACCCAAATGAAGCATGCATGATTGAGGTTATATTACAAGAAAATCCAACAAGTGCAGTAGATGAAAATATAATGATTGTTGCCCCATTCCTATCTATTTAAATCCTTTTATTTGGACATCAGGGAGAGGTCATCGAAATGAGTGCAAAGAGATAAGTCAAAAAGACAAAGATAAAGTAAACAAACAAGCTAATGTTCTTCAATACCGCTAACCAAAAGGAAATGTGTTTTTATGGTTAAGAATCAAAACTATTGCCAATAAATAATGCCCATTGTAGGAAGGATACATCCTAGTACATGTTAGTGGATGGTGGCATGCCATTTCATTTATCCAAAGTGATCCTTCTGATAAATAATTCCCATGGTAGGAAGGATACATCCTAGGACATGATTCTATCAGATGATTGATATGGGACTGATTAGATGATAGGCTATCAACAAAAAGAGTTGACTAACTTGTTTACGTACTGACCTAAACCTGAGACTTGATGTTTTGAGTTTTCACTTTTAACCTGGTAGACTTGTTTCCAATTGTTTTACCAAAGTTTGAGGATGACGATCGTTTATTATGAGTGATGTTTATTGCAGGTGAAAGTGAGATGAGATGGATGGATTTTTTCAAATATTTGGATTTTTTGGAGTTTTTTGAATTGTTTTGAGGCTGTTTTTGGTATTTTTTGAGATTTTATAAGTGTTTTGATTTTTGATTTTCAATTTTTTTGGAGTTTTATGATATTTTGACCAAGAGACTAACCTAAGGACCTATCCTAGGGGCCTTGGGGGCTGATCAATTAGATTAGCCTTTCCTACATTAGACACGCAAAGACCATGTAGTTTGACTGATGACTTGACCAATTTACTGATGAAGATATACATGATGAAATGTTAGTTTACTATGATAGACTCCTAAAGGATTGACCTAAGTGTCTCGGGGGATGATCAAAGATCAACCTTGCCTACGTTCAATGCTCATAGACCCATAGTTTGACAAGATGACTCTATTTTTTGACTTTTTGACTAACTTTTTGACCTATTTTTGGATTTTGATATGATTTGGATGTTTTTGAATTTTTGGTTTTATGAATATTTTTTCCATTTTTCAATTTTCTAATGTTTTTGGATTTTCTATTTTTATGACTTCAAGAATATACACGAATCTGATCCAATGAGAACATGCCCCCTAGCGTGATGTAATAGACTACTCCGATAAAGGCAAGACAAACTAACCTTGAGGATGGGCCGAGTAGTATTAGAAGGGTTCATGATATGAACATAAGACCAAGCTATGATGCAGATGTCAAACAAATGGGTTATGGATGGAGATAAAAATGTGATGGATGATGCAGAACAAGCCGTAAAGATCCTCATGGATGGAAAGTGCTTCTTTACACAACCCATTTATTTGCTAGGTTTTCACCAAGATACTTTCCCAAAGTGCCACTGAAGTGGTTTTCACTAGAGGATGATTTTTTCTTTACTATTTTTTTATTCTTTTTTCTGATTTTTTTGGATTTTTGGCTTTTTTAATTTTTTTGTTGTCACCAAGATGCCTGTTTGCCAGGTTTTCATCAGGGTGACCATTTTTTCAAGACATTTTCTAAATTGTTTTTTGAATTTTTTGTTCTATACCTTGAAAGATTAGGCATAAAACTTTTGATATGGGAGCTATTCATGGGCTCCTACAGAGGCTCGCCTTTGAGTGTTGATAACTGATATGCCCTTAACTTATAGCTTGTGATAAAAAATGGTGGTTGGGTTCAAATTAGCCTTTGTTGTTTGTATTTGGGATGTTCTTCTGATTCTCCTTTAGCACCATTTCTTCAACTTAGAAAGTCTTGCTTCTAATTTTCTTGTTATAACTCCTCTTGAGTCTATTCTGATAGACTTGCAAATAATTTGAAGCATCTATACGTCACTCATCCAGTAGCTCCAACTCATTCAGTCTTGATACTCGGTATTCCTCATCTGTTATGAGGTTTTGCAATGATATTCTTAATGAAGGGAGCTTGATCTCAATGGGTAATACTACCTCTAATCCATGGACCAGGGAGAAGGGGGTGGCGTTAATGGGTGTGCGGATGCTAGTTTGATAGGCCCAGAGGGTGGGATTTAGCTACAGATGCCAGTCACGGCTTGTGTCATTGACTTTTTTCTTGAGGATTTTCAAAATGGTTTTATTGGTGGCTTTTGCTTGGCCATTTCCTTGGGGATAATATGGGGTGGAAAAGCGATATTGGATTTTGAAATTTTTGCAAAGGTCACGAACATCTTGATTTTTGAAGGGTGTCCCATTATCTGAGATAATAGTTTGGGGAACACCGTATCAGCATATTAAGTAGTTCAAGATAAATTTTGATATTTTCTTTCTAGTGATGTATGTCATGGGGATGGCTTCCACCCACTTGGTAAAGTACTTAGTGGCAGTTATAATGAACTTGTGGCCATTAGATGAGGTGGGAGTGATTTTTCCAATGAGGTCAAGTCCCCACTGTGAAAAGGGCCATGGTGTGATGATGGGATGAAGTTCTTGAGCTGGAGGATGGATGAGGTCCCCATGTTGCTAACATTGAAGGCACCTTTTGACGTATTCATGTGCTTCTCTTTCCATTGTAGGCCAATAATACCCCATCCTCAACAATTTCTTGGCTAGGGTCATTCAACTCGAGTGTGAACCATAGATGTCATTATGCACCTTAGTTAAAGTGGTCAATGCCTCCTTAGCATTTAAACAATGTACTAGGGTTCCTTCTATGCTCCTACAGTAAAGAGTATTTCCTAGGATGACAAACCAGGATGATTTTTTGACAAAGGTTCATTTTAAGGTGGAAGATAGGTTGGTGGGGAGGACTCTAATTCGTAGGTAGGTGCAAATATCATGGTAGCAAGGATCACCAGGACTAATGACTTCATACACAAATTCTGACTCTAGTACCTCGAATGCGGGCATGAGAAGCTGCTCTACCATGAATTCATATTTTGGGACATTGTGAAGGATGTCCAGTAGGGATCCAATCATTGTCATGGCATCTGCTGCTCTATTGTTTTCTCTAGGAATCTGCTTAAATGTGATCTTGATAAAGGATTCCTTGAGAGTCTCCATTAGTTTCTTGTATGAAGTGAGCTTATCATCCTTAGTCTGGTTCTCACTGTTCACTTGGTTTATTATCAGTTGGGAGTCTTTGTATACTTTGAGGGCCATGATGTGCCACTGCACTACTATTTTGATACCTATGGATAAAGAATTGTAAATTATGCAATGTTGTTGGTGCATGGGAATGCCAATTTATATGAACTAGGTATACAATCCCCCTGTGGGGTGATAAAGAAGACACTAGCCTCTAATCCATGTTGTGTGTATGAGCCATCAAAGTAGAGTTTCTAGTGGTTGGCTATGTTGAGATTGAAGATGGATTCATCTGGAGACTCTGAAATGAGTGGATTTTCTAAATAGATTGGTTCTTCTGCAAGCTGATCTATGATTACTTGACCTTTATTTTCTTTTCATTCCACATATTCAATGTGATACTTTGATAATATCATGACCCATTTAGCCATCCTTCCAATGATCATTTCCTTTGATAGTAAATACTTGAGGGGATCAATTTTGGTGATGAGTTTGACTTTCTGCACCAACATGTGTCTAAATTTTTGTGACGCAAACACTACTGCTAGACATGCTTTCTCAATGAATGAGTAATTTAACTCATCCCCAACCATTGTGCAGCTGATGTAATAAATGGCCCTTTTTGTCCCATTTTTATCGTGCTGAGCTAGAAGAGCACTGAGGGTTGCTGTTGTTGTTGGCACATAGATAATTAATGGCTTTCTTGGGATTGGTGGCATGAGGACCGGTGGTGTAAGTAGATATTCTTTGATCTTATTAAAGGCTTCCTCACACTTGTCATCCCACTTATACACTACTCCCTTCTGAAGTAGGTGAGCATATGGATTCTATTTATCTGCCAGCTGTGTTATGAACCTTTGGATGGACTGAAGTCTGCCTTGGAGACCTCTCAATTGTTTCAATTTTTTGGGTGCCTCCATCTTCAAGATTGCTTTTACCTTGGTAGGATCTACCTCAATACCTCTCATTGACACTATGTATCCTAGCAACTTTCTTGACTGTATGTTGAAGATGCACTTGTTTGGATTGAATCAGACCTTGTATTCCTCTAGCTTGTCAAAAATGGCACTTAAGGTAGCTATGTGATCCTTCCACTTTCTGGATTTGGCTAGTATGTCATCAAAATAATCTTCAACAATTTTATCGATCATGTCATGGAATATTAATGGCATTGCTCTTTGGTATGTTGCTCCTACATTCTTCAAACCGAATGGCATCATATTCCAACAATAAGTCCCACATGGACAAGTGAAGGTCATTTTGTGTTAGTCTTCTTTAGCAATCATTATATGGTTGTATCCTAAGAAACTATCCATCAGGGAAAGAATTTTGTGTCCCGCTGTCATGTCCACAATCATGTCAATGTTGAGCAATGGGAAATCATCTTTTGGACAAGCTTTGTTTAAGTCCCTGAAATTTGTGTAGATTTTGATGCCCCCATCAGGTTTTGAAATAGGAACCAGGTTTGACACCCATTCTGGATAGTCGATTGGTCAAATGAATCCTGCATCTAGTAGCTTCTTCAATTCCATTTTGACTTGGTCAAATGAATCTTGCATCTAGTAGCTTCTTCAATTCCATTTTGACTAGCAGGGCGATCTAAGGGTGCATTTTCTTGAGCTTTTGTCTAACAGGCTTTGCTTGAGTATATTGCTAAGTGATGAACTACAATTTCTGGATCAAGCCTTGGCATGTCTACATAGCTCCATGCAAAATTAACTTATCTTTCTCTTAAGAAGGCTGCTAGGAGCTCTTGTTCCTCTGATAGTAATGTCTCTGCATAGAATGTGATGTGCGGGGTCTCCTCTATTCCTAGATTAACTGGATTGCATTTTTCTACTAGGATTGCTGATATTTCTTGATGAAGAGCTCTGAAAGGAAGATTGAATCCCCCATCCTTAGGTGCCTTAGAGAGGTTTTCACTATTGGATGTGTCCTTTATTTTTACATTTTTTGGGTTGGAGAGTGCCACAGTATGGTTTTCACTCAAGGACCTAGAGATTATTCTCAATTTTCTGCTTTTGTGACTCAAGGATTCAATCGTTTCCCCATAATATGCATGTGTATCTAGCTTGATGATGAATCCTACTTTCTGATCCCCACACTAAATATTATCCTGTAGTCCCATAAATTCTGAGAGTGCCTCATCATTTTTGAATGTGTCAAGAATTGGTGGTCCTCATTGGTCATAATTGATGAGTTGGGGGTAAACTAGGTAGATTTCATGGTTTTGATTTTTAGACTCATAAGATAGGGTGCTAGTCATGAGAAGGGAGGTATCCTTGAAAAGCATGGGTAGGTTGGTTATGGGATCCTCGTCATCACTACTACTACAAACATCAGTTATGTCAAATCTAAAGTTGTATATGACTCAACTTGTAGATACAGGTAAGCAAAGTTTGATTGCTGATTGCTGAGGAGGATTATTGACCTTTCTAACTAGAGGACTTCTGCCACATATGGTTATACTCAGAGGGGTACATCCAAGGCCAAGATTTATCATTCATGTCTTTAGAATGATGGGTATTAGGAGCCCATTTTCATTTTTCCCAAGTCTTTGGTTTTTGTCATAGCCCATTGCGAGCATCATTTGCAAACCTTTTCTTATGTCATCCATTGGTAGATTGGCTATTGGTCTATTATCTTGGTATAGGAGATGAGATGGGTCCTCCTCTATGAATTATCGGCTAAGATCTCCCCAACTTATGAAGTTGGGATATTCTCTAGGGGATGTTTGAGATGTGGAGGCTTCATTTGATTGTGGATGTCCTCATGATCTGGGAGATTGTGGTAACTCTCCTACCACAAAATCGTTTTTTGGAATCGTATAGTTTCAATAACCATTATCCTGAATGATGACTTTGATATTAGAGATGGTGGGAATGGCAGGAGTGGCAGGTGTCTCTATCACAGAAGTGGAAACGAGAGTGGTTGGATCAATGTATGGTGTTGATGGGCCTTCATCATTTTTAGGAACTTGAGGGATTTTGTAGTATTTTGCCTCAAGGTTCTTGTAGTAGGAGAATTGTTTAGGATCTCCATGGATGATGACCTCTTGTCCTTCATATGTGAATTTGACACATTGATGGAAAGTTGATGCCACTACTTGCATTGCATGGATCCATGGATGTCCTAGGAGAATGTTATAAGGAAATTTGAGGTCCAAGACTTGACAGGTAGTTTCCATGATAGTTGGCCCCACTTGAATAGGGATTTGAATTGTGCCTTGGGCCACTCTTTATTGATCATCATATGCTCTGATTGTAATACCTTTTCCTTTGTTGATGGAATCTTCTGATATTTTTAGGTTCTTAATGAGCTTGAGGGAACAAATGTTCAAACCTGCACCTCCATCCACCAAGACTTGCTTGACTTTATTTTTATGCACTAGGACCTCTAAATGGAGTGCATGGTTGTGAGATGGTTGAGCCAGAAAGTCCTAATTGAAGAATGTAAGGAGGTTTGAAGTGATGATTTTTCTGACCATAACTTGGAATTGTTCCACATCAAGATCTGTAGGGATAGTGGATGAAGCCAATGCTTCCTCAAGGATTTTCTTGTGGGTGGATGAGATTTTTAATAACTCCATGATGGAGATTTGTGTTGGGGTTCTTTTTAGCTAATCAAGGACATTGTGACCATTGGGAACAAATCTGGGGTTGGGTGTGGGTGCTCTATTTGGCTAAGATGACCCTATGATGGTAACTTTGTGCCTCTTGTGGTGAGTCCACAATCAAAATGGGCTCCTTTGATGGTAATGGTAGTGCAGTAGTCATCCAGGGATGTGATGACATGGTTGTACACATGATTCACGTTCTTGAAGGTACCTTTCCCCTTATCAGTGTTATTGTTCCCTTTATTGTTGTGACTAGGCATCAGATTCGTGTATATTTTGAGGTTTTGATTTCTAGTTAGCTACTCCACCTTTATGATTCTTTGATCAATGAGGTCTTGGACTAGGTTATTTAATCTCATGCAATTGTTAGTGGTGTGCCCTTTGATTTTGTGGAAGTCATAGAGCTAATTTTCATTGTACCAAGGAGGTTTCACATCTGGTTCTTGGTAATTCTCATAGGTGGGAGACTTGATGATATTTTTGTTTATTAGTTTCTTCATGATGACTTCGAGTGGTTCCCCAAGAGCAATGTACTTTCGCTTGGTGGAATTCTTGTTTTGATGGGGTGGTCCCCTTTGATTGTTGATGTTGTTGATTATTTGATTGTTTGGCTGATGTGTTGTTATGTTAGCTTAATGATTGTTTTGATGATGGTTTTGGATTTGTTGTTGTGGTGCCAGTTTCTTTTTTCAAGGGGCACTGATGACAACTTTGGCATCGATGACACCATTGTTGGTAAGATTTTTATTTCTTTCCCATGTGTGAGGTTTGTCATTGTAACTAGTGGATGGGTGATTGTTCTGTTGTTTAGGATATGAAGTTGATCCCCCAGGTTGTGTCATAAGGCCTTGTTTGATGTTGAGCACCTTGGAAACTAACTAGTCGTACATGGTGATCCCTTGGACTTTGAGATGGGATGCCAAGAGGCCATCAAGGTTGGATATGATAGTGTACACTTCTTGTTCCTCAGGCATGACCCATTTGCTCTAATTGGCCTTAGATCACTATCATTGTAGGAATGAAGCAAATGATTCATTCTTACCTTATTTCAAAGTAGATAGTTCCTCTAGACTAACATCCATGGTGATATTGCATGCATAGTTTTTGATGAATGTGTCTATGATTTATTGAAATATTTTAATTCCTATAGGTAGGAAAGAGAACCATTCCATGGTATGGCCAACCAAACTCCTAGGAAATAGTTGCATCAAATAGGTATCGTTATACACAACTTCAATGCAATGATCCTCAAATTCCCTCATGTGATCTAAGTTAGGGTTTCCCATCCCACGGTATTTATCGAATTTGGGGATCTCAAATCCCTTTGGGAATGGTTTCATCACAAGGATTTTGTCAAACAAATAAGGACACAAGTTGTTGGGTGTTTTCATGGTTTGCCCTGATTGAATGTCAAACACTTGTTGCAAGAGCAACCTGATTTGTGATGTCACATCCTTTTGTAGATTAGGGGGTGGGATAAAAGTGTTCTGAGGTGGTTCAACTATGGGTGGGATGGGCGGATTGGTTGGTATGTTGATGGATGATGCTTGCATATTCTATTGTGCCTAGTATGCTTGCATTTTTTGTACCAACAACGCTTGCTGTTGGTCTTGTTTTTTTTGTGCTATTAAGGCATGTTGCTACACTTGTTGTTGCACTTGTTGTTGAGCTACTAATTGGGAAGCTTCTTGTTCTTCTTGATATTGTTTCATCTCTTATTGATATGCTTGATGTTGCGCTACTTGTTGTTGTGCAAGATATTTTGCCTATGCTTATGCTTGTGCTTGTGCTTGAGCTTGAGCCTGTGTATGGGCCTGAGTGGCAACTTGTGCAATCTGTGTGGCTTGAGCGGCTTGTGTGGCTTGTACAACCTGAGTAGCTTGTTGTTGTTGTTATTGCAATAAGATTTGGGCTTGGGCATCCTAATGTGCTTGTAACGCAGCTTGGGTAGCTTGAGTAACTTACTGAGTAGCTAGTTGCATAGCTTCTTGTTTTTGCACTTGCCGGAGTGCATTATGATAAGCAACCTGTTGAGTGGCTTGAAATGCAATAATATATTGGCTTGATGTGTTTGAGTTTAGTGGTGGTGGTGGTGGTGGAGGTGGATTTGGATTGGTGCTTGTTGTGGTGATGAGAGGTATTGTTGTGTTAATGATTGGGGTTTGAGTGGTAGATGGTTTGATCGATGTGGTTGGTCCTTGAGAGACCATGTTTTGAGATGTTAGGGGGCTGGTTGATGATGTCATGGTGGTGGTTTGCGTTATCTAAATGGTTGCCATCTTTTGTTACCATATTGATGGAAAATAGTGGAAGTATTTGGAATGATGCTTTGATTGATGCTTGGTGGGTTGATCTGATTTTGTTGATTGATGCTCGCTAAAGGGGAATTCCTAAACCAAGAGATTATGTGGATATTGATGGAAATGCTGGAAGTGGTTGAAATGTGAGAGGTGCAATCTCTTGAGAAAATGGTGTAGTGTCAAAAATGCCCCCTAGTCCAAATATGTCACCCTCTTCTTGTGAGTTTATGGGGAGAGAGGTTTGGGGTGTTGTGTGGAATGATGATGATGATGGGTCATTTGGATCATGAAAGGTGAGAGGGACATATGGGTGTGATGGATTTTGGAGTACGGTTTGTCCCAAGATGGTGTTTGCATCCAATTATTGATTATTTACAAGAGGTGTGTTTGTAATGCATTAAGAAATGTACTTCCCTTGTTAACAATGGATTGAGTTGGAGCAATGGATGATGTAATTTGCGGGATGTTTTGAGTGATGCTTTGAAATGAGGGGGTAGATGAAATGGGGATGGTAGATGAGATTTGAGGCATGACTCCAAAAGATGGTTCCACAATAGTGCTCACATCGAAATTCGATGGGAGTTTAGCCCCTTATTTTACTAATTTGAGCATGTATAGTGAGGGATTCATTCTCATCGTGATATTCATAATCTTATGATTCTTTGGATTTTGAATTATTTCACTAATTTCCTCATGTGACATTCAAAAGGGATTATTGGTAAGATCCTCCACTTGGACACCTTTCTCTTGATGGTCTTCCAAAAATGGAGGAAGGTTAATTGTGAGACTACCAAACCTAATGGGGTTCATTTTAGCAGTGGTTTGACTCAAATCACTTGAAGTAGATTTTTCTTTGTTGGCTTCCATATTCCTCTTGTGTTGTGATCTAGTTTGCACCATAAAATAGGGATCAATCTTCAAGAATCTGGAAGGTGAATTCTCTAATTCTTTTGATTGATCTAACTTTAGGAACAAAAGAGAAGAATTAGGATGATTTAAGGATCAAAGGATGATAATGATATGAATGCAAGATGGATGTTTGATGGATGATTGAAACTTTGAGAAAATCTTGAAGGGTACGTTAAACTTTAGGACTTTATTTTTGATGTTTGATTTGAGATTAATTTTGACTTTGGATTTTGATTTTGATGGTCAACCCATAAACTCTAAGAGGTTGGATGTTGTCCTATTGTAGATTTTGTTCAAAAGATGCTAATATTTCTAGGTGTGAGAAGAAGGATTCATCTAAGCACTCCTATCCAAACAAGATTACTTTGATTGGTTTGATTTTGATTTTAGATAATGAACTCCTAAATCCCAAGATGTTGGATGTTATCAATGGATGAATTTGTTCACAAGGTTTGATAATTTGATCAAATATGTGGAGAAGGATGAATCTACACACATTCAATCAAACAAGATGATTTTGGATTGGTTTCAAATGATTTTCCTAAAGTTTAACATGAAGTTATTTTCCAAGATTTTCAAAGAGTTGATTATGAGATGATTTTGGTTTTGATGTTCAAAGATGGGTGAAGGTTTGATTTTGATCCTAGGTTTACCTAAAAAGACACTTGGCTACTAGACCTTGGTTTTGAAGAACAAGATTTTCTCTAAACAAGATGTTCAAACTCCCTAAAAATATTTGACTTTTGACAGTAATAGAATGAGTACAAACTAGGATTGTTTCTTGAAGCTTTTCTATAAAAGTTAAAAAATAGTCTTCATCCAAATTTGTATAGCATTCAGAGACTCTTTTGGTAATCTTTCAGACTAAGAGCTTTTAACTTTAGTTTCTTGATCTTGATCTTGTGTGAAATCATTGGAGACACGTGTGGGGTCCAATTTTTTTTAGTCTTTGCTTAATGACTTTGTTTTACCACAAACACTTCTTGATTAACTTTTTAAACTAGATGTCAAATGTCTTAGCTTTTGCTCATTCTACAAGGCATATCATGTGAAACTTTGATGAAATCAAGGCAAGGGTTACCTAGGCTAACTTTAGTAAGCAAATTGAGATATAATCCAAATTTTTAGAAACCTCTAAGGATAAATTCCCAAGGGCAAGCAATAACACATGATTTGGTCAATTTTATTTGCTTCCTAAAGGGTTTGAATTTTTTATGACAATGTTTAAATTTTTTTTTCCAAAAAAATTCAAATAAAAAAAGTGTTTTGTAACCAAGAACAAGCACAATCCTATGGATATGATAGACTATATTTGTTGAGTCCCCACTTGGACAAGTCTAGCTATGCTTATTTTTAGTGAATGGTTAGATGCTTGACCCCACTGGCTCCCCTCCACAACACTCACTTCTTGGGGTAGCCAAGCATTAGTACCCATGAAACTCCCATGGCATACTTTCCTTTTCTACTAAAAATTGTAAAAGTGTGGGGCGGCTTCAGAATGACTGTTCTTGCACCAACAAATAGATAGGGATTTTGGCCTTTCTACAACAAGGGTTTTAATTCAGACTTTTTTGTTTGTAGGAGTTGACCCAACATGGCGAGAGACCATTGCTTCCCTTTTCATCAGAGCCAACCGCATGATACTAGCCTTTGTTCCAGTACCCACTTTTATATCCTAGCTGAAAATACTCTTGGCTTTAGAGTGTTACTGGTTGGGTCATTCCCTTGGGTGAGTACTTTTTCCCACAAGGTAGACCCTCTAACATAAATAAAAGTGAACAAACATATCCATAACTCGATTGATCTTTGTTGAGAGACAAAGAGAGAATACACGTGATAGGTTTACTCACACTTGCAAGATTTTTTTCAATTTTAGTTCCAAAATGAAGTGTGGAGGTAATTACTTTATCCCAACTTAAGACCATCAAAAATCCTTTTGATTCTCAAGATCACCATGAGGTGCGAAAGAAGTGCATACGTCTTTTGAATGATGTTAACTTGAGTAAGAAATCATAAAACAAAGTAGCACATATTTATTTTAATCCCAGAAAGCAATAATGGCTTCTTTTTAAGCACCAAAATGAGATATGAAAGTTGCCTTGTTCAATTGATAAATCTAAAAACCAACTCTAATAGGTTTGTTCTAAAGTTCTTTTTAAGCCCCTTTGTCACAAAAATTGAAATGTTCTTTTTAAGAGCCCAAAATAAAGAGGTGAGTTGATCTAGCACAAAAATCTAAAGCATAAAATGGAAGCTCTAGATTATCACAATAAGCAATAAAAAATGCTTTTGTCAAATTAAAGTTTAATGCCCGATTTTCTTAAACTCCAATCTTGCTTGCTTTCGCTCAACTCCAATGCTTGATTTTGTTATCAACCTATTCCATAGTGGATTGGTGTCACTTTGTTGTGAAAAGTGACCCTTTCCCAACCCTTGAAAAATGAATGATGGAAATGATAGTGGAAAAAATTAGCTCTCAATATGGAGAGAGTAACTTTGCATGAAGATTGTGTGTGTAGATGATCAAATGCAAATGATGAGTTCCTTATTTATAAGAGAGAATGATGGAGAGACATGCAAAATGGGTGAATGTGAGACAAAGATTCAACCAATAGGAAGGAGCCACTTGTTACCATGTGGATGGGCCAAGGGTCTACAAGTTTTGGTGAATGTGCCAATAAATGACATTAGGTGGCCTTTTCAAATTTCAAATTTGGCTTGTTGGAGGGAGAAGAAGGGGTCTTAAATGCCTAGTGGGGGACATGTAAGAGGAGAATTAATGCTATGTTGGAAGGGACAAGTCCACTTGGTTTGAATTCAAATTTGAGAGAATATTCTATATTATGCCATGTTGATGGAAATTAGAAGTTTTAATAAATCAATTAAATAATTTATTTGTGCAAGTGGGAAAAGCTAGAGGATGGGACTTGCATTAAGATTAACATTAATTATGATTTAGCTAACTTAAGTGGAGGTTAGGTGATTTGACCTTTTGACTTAGATTTATGGATTAAAATAAATCAAAAGGAGATGGAAAATGATAAAGATTTAGTTAAATAAATATTTTGATTTATTTAGTTAAGGGGGGTAATGTTAGTGTTTATTTAATTTAAATGGAGGACCTTAGAGATAAATCAAATAAGCCTGATTTATTTGATGAATGGATGAATATGAATTATTTAAATACATGATGCTAATTTTGCATGTCCACACACACAAAATCACTCTTGGATTTATCTTATCCTCACAAACTCAGAAACATTCTATTAAAGAATAAAATACTGTTGCTAAAAATCTAACTCGAATTACTTTAAAGCATATCTAAGTTGAATTGCTTTAAAGTGATTTGAAGCATATCCAACTTGAATTGCTTTAAAACAACTCCACATCCCACCTTTGGAGCTACAAAAATCAACAGGAAATTCTCCCAACACTCTTACACTCTCCATCCTAAATGACCCTTGGTTCTTAACTATGCTCGCCACCTCTTCTGAATTTGCACCAAACCAGGGTAGATTGAAGGATTCCCATTTCTCATTCTTGATAAAACCCTGTCTCATGTAATTAATACATCTTATCATTTGAATCTCATGTTTACTCATATGGGAAGGGGCCTCCGGATTTCAAGTTTTGAAGGAATTTAATTGGAGGAGGAAACAACAAATATGGTAAGAAAGAGTATGCTTTATATTTACCTCACTGAGTAGCTCCTGAAACGCATATCCAAAGTGACGAGCGATATCTCCTGCATTACGACCTACCAGAGCTATAAACATGCATCCCCCATCAACTATCTCTTCTGTCCGGTCATTAAAAACGATGTGATGTCTGCGTTAAATTGCTGCAGATACGCAGCTCCCACGGCCTCCTCACAATCACCTGAAACATACACACGAGGAGAGCTTCTGCGTCGAACAGTCTCTGGCGCCTACATTTGCATCTTATCATGAGACAACTATACCATTTTCATGTATAGACAAGTTATGGATTATTACTCATCCGTGAAAGCCAATGAAGACTGAGAGAAGAATGACAGAAAAGCAGACTTTTTCGTGGGAAGAGACGTCTGAAATGTGTGCCACACAGCCGCTGCAAAGTAAGGTCTTGCAGCAACCGGATTGTTATCGCCATCATTATCTGCATCGGCACAGGCTTGTCGGGGCGTAGGCATCATTCGAAGCAGTGAATTGAAATCATTTGATGGAAGATCAACAAAATATACTTCGAATTCTGGCTTCTCCCCTTTTCTAAGTGAGCATTGCACAGCTCTGACGATCGTGTCTGCCACCAGAAGAGTATTCCACCCGGTGGCACACCTTAAATCTGCTATCCTGAATATGCCTCCTTCATTCAACTTCACTCTCATATTTTCATAAATACTGCGCTCCAGAATTGGTTTCACAGCCAGAACCATCTTTATCTGCACTCATCAATTTACCAGAACGAACTCCTATTTAAGACATAGAAATGAAGACATCACAATGAATTGCGATACTTTTTCTTCTAAAATCGACATCATTAACAACCCATTTTAAATGAAAACAGTTGGTGCGAAAAAACTGTGAATAATAAGAAAGATGGTACCTGAACTGTAAGTGAATTAAGAGCATAACTGGAATCTCCATGGCCACCTTTCATGCCCGCACATTCTCCACCACCCATTGAGATTGAGATTGATATTTAAGCGTCTCCATTAGCACTGCTAACTTTACATCAAACTCGGAGCAATATAACTCTCTTTATAGATATTAATCGATATGACATCTCATGTTACTACTAAATATATTAGTGAAGATGGATGGTTCTAAATGAATTCACATGAAATCAAGTCAAAACAAATCCTAACATCATTAAATCATGCAGAATGCATCTCCCTGAGTTATGACAGAATGCACAACCCTGACATCATCTGAATGCACAACCCTGACATAATAAAAGATGAGATAAGGGAATGAATACCTCACAATCGTTCAAACTAAAAAAAATCAATCTAAAAAATTATTTCATCATAAGAAAATTGTGAACGATATAAAATCGTGCATAAATTTTTTTAAAAAAATGTCATTACGTTGTCAGATTGAGCATGCTTTCATTAGGAACAGTATAATGTACAGCTCAAGGAATATAACGTACATTATGTCTTATCTGCACCGACAGATTTGCTCGCCCTAATTTGTAACTACGGTCCCTAATATTTCGCATTCCAATTAGTGAAAGTCCAGTTAGAAAAATCGTTTGCCTGACTTAAGGCAGATATTTGATACATGGAAAACCCGTGATTCATGAACCTTCACAATTTCTTTACAAAATTAAAATAGTTTATCGAAATTTTTGAACAAATTAGGTAGTTTTTGTTTTATTGAAATATTTGAATAAATTACGTAGTTTTTGTTTTATTGAAATATTTGAACTAATTAGGTCGTTTTTGTTGTATTGGTAAAATGCAATAGTGTATTGAAAATATTCAAAATATTTATTATGTTTATGAAAGATATTTGACTAATCTTTTAATCATTAACACATTCCTAATTCTTTATTCATATAATCTTCCAAATAATATTATTAAAAAATTAAATAACATTTTAAAATTTTGGGTGAAATTTATTTTATTTTATTTTCACTATTTATTTGTGCAATTTAATATGGTTCTAAATAATGTTATGTGTGAAATTAAGACAAGTGATTAGAACAAATTTTCTTCACTTTAAATATAACTAAGTGATGTAAATAAAGAGACTAAATATATTAATGTGTTTTTTTAGGCATTTAAGTTGAAGGGGTTGGGACTTTAGTCTAAGGATTATGATACACTATAAAGAAGATATATGTTTGATTTAGGGAAAAAAAAAGAGATTTGATGTATGTGTATATTGTATGAAAATGCATAAGAAAGATAACTTACTCATTTTTCCAACACTTTTAAATTAGAGTGTATTTTGATTATGTCTCTCTAAAATAGAGTAGCAGGCATGGTCTGATTGAATCCACTTTGACACAAGACCCTATCAAGCTATAATTTCTACATAATAATCATCTAGAAACTAATAAACTATCTAGATCACCTAATGTGTCCCAACTATAATCAATCATCTACATCCATAACCAACTTAGGATATAATATCCATTTGATCTAAGTTGGAGCCAACCAATTAAAAACTCACCACTAATAATTAAATATATAACTCTATGATCCCCATCTAATTTTTATTGTATCTAAACATAATGCTAGTTTTGTGCTTATTGTTGTCGGTACTAGTTAAAGACTTATAGATTGATGGATATATAGATCCTTCTATGCTTAGGTTTATAAAGGAGAGGTTTTCCTTTGTTCACTTATGTTTGTTGTATCTATAAATTAATGCAAATAATAATATATATGAGCCAATATGCATTGACACCATATAAGTCATCATTGACACTACTTTAACTCACAACATATTCAAATAAATTTACAAGAAACACATTACTCAAAGTTTCCATTCACTAAGATGAAAACATTACGAATCAAAAGTAACCACTTCCATTTCCATGTGTGTTAGGATTAAACATGTGACATTAGCCTTCCAAATCTTACCCATCATTTTCCTCGCACATTTGCAACCTAGTTTTTTAATTTATGAGCTCTCTTTGTTTCTTTCTTGGCTCTTTTACCAAATTTTTCCATGACTTGGATTCTTTTAATTTTTCCATTGATTTATTTTATTTGACCTCCATGTTTGTTATTTCTTAATAAACATTTATGATATGTGAAATACCTCTTTATTCCTCCATTTCGACTATGTTCCCACCTTTGGCATGGCTTAGATCATGTTTTCATGCCAAAATCACCTACTATCCAATTTTCATGGTATTTTACAATTTGTTTAATTTATCTTTAAGTATCTTTTTTTCTATGTTTGTTTAATTGATCTTTAAGTATCTTATTTTCCTACATTAGCTTCATGTTGGCTTAGAGAGAGAAAAACTTGTTGATTGTTACGAAATAGGGGTTTTCCTAGGTCAAATCCCATTTAGGTAATTAAGCTTTGTGATGGAACAATGAAACATGAACACGAAACATGAAAAATAGTACCTTAAGTGATGTCTTGAGATATAAATCAACAATCTAACATGAAGTGGCCATGTAGAATTTAGATCTTGATCTTGAATTGGATATGAAATAATACTTGCAAATGGATCTTCAATGCTATATCACAACACTAGCTCAACAACATGCTTGATGCATTATGATCTTGACATGATAATGGATTTTGAATTGCTACAACAAATGATGAAGATTTTTTCCATTGAATACCTTAGAAATGCTCTTGTAAACCCTCTTGATGCTCTTGTGAAGTCTTGTAATGCTTAAATTTTGATTTCTTAGGTTGATATTGGAGTCACCAAAAAAGTAACCCTTCTACTTTTTCTAACTTGTTCGGGTCCTCCTTGTGATTTTGGCTTAATGTTTCCTTGATTCAACGTTGTAATGTGGATAAGACATTCACATTAGGTCTTAGGCCCTTGTGAACTAATAAATATTAATCGTTCCTTACAAAAGTGTTGTGAAGTGTTATAACACACATTCACACTTTTCTAGGGATTTATCAATTAACTAAGCTTAATAAACCTATTTTTAATCAAAATCAACCTTAATCTTGCCTTATTTGGAGTCTTGTAAAGTCTTGTAACACACATTCACATTTTTCTACGCTTGTCATTAATAATTGGGATTTCTTATGCTTTAATTGGACTTATTCTACATCCAGAAGCCTCATTTGTTGCATCTTTTCAAGGATAATCCTGACACCAATAAGTAACCAATCATAATTTATGTGTTCCTGGCTTTTGTGGCCTAGATTTAGTGTTGAGGACTCATTCACCACCTTGGAAGAATGAGTCCCACCTAGGTCTTTTTGGTCCCAATGCAGGTTTCACACATTTCTAAGCACTTTTCATTTTTGGTCCCATACATTATGTATGGTGGGACTCATTCACCACCTTGTGTGAAAGAGTCCCATGTGACCAAAATTCAAATTTAATTCAAATTTTTGGTAGGATTTTTTTCTCCTAGATCTAATGTTGGCTTGTAGTGTTGTAATTTTAGGAATTCTTGCATAATCAAGTATAAATACAAGGTTCTTTCACTCATATTCAACACCTAGCATTCAATAGAATTCACAAGGGCATTTGAGAATTCACAAGAGCATTCAAAGGAATTCAAAGGTAGATTATCAAGAATTTTAGAGCATCTTTCAAGTGTCAATCATCATGTCAATGATTTCATTAACTATCCTTTTTATTGTGCTAACAATTGTGTTGTATGGTTTATGATTAATGCAAGTGTTTCAAGCAAGATTCAAGAACGCCATCCATTGCAACCATCTCAAGCACATTTGTAGCACCATATTGCTAGGGTTTGGCGAGTTACAACATTATTTTTTGTTCATTCATCATTCTCCATTTATGTTTGCTTTCGGTTCAAGGTTTAATTACCAGCAAGGGGTTTGACCAAGGAAAAACCCTATACACTAAAACCACAATAGTTTTCCCTCTTCTTGTGTGTGATTTGCAAGGTTAGGTTGCAAATTTTCTAAGAAGAAAAGTTGCAGAAAAGTTGTCAAGTCATCAGAATCCCTAAAGTTTTCATCAAGCCTTAGAGAAGCTCAGAGATGATCTATAGCTAGAAATTTGTAGTTTGGGATCTAGAAAACAGTCAAAAAGAGTAGAATGGACTGAGAGGAACAAAATCCAATTCAGAACTTCTAGAAAATAAGAAGTGGAATGATTCACCACTATTGTTGAATGAGTCCCAATGTATAGGCCAGACATAGATTTTTATAGATCTAGACACCCTTTTGGTTGAAGCTTATATTTGCACATTTTTCTAGAAACTAGATTGAATCACCCAACCTAGAAATTGAGTCCCAGTCTATAGTGACAATTTTTTTTATAGAATTCTAGACCTCCATTCTATCTTCTTTAGTCTCCTAGGTGCACACTTTCTATTTCATAACTTTTTGTTACATTTTGTTCATATTTTGAGGTCATTTAGAGTTAGTTTGCATTGAAATAGGGTTTTGTTTTACATCTTTCATTGCATTGTATTTTTCAAGAACAAAATTGGTGGTGAACCCCTTATTAGATCATATTCAATTCCTAGGACAACCCTATTGCAAGATTTTAGTCTCCTTTGCATTGAGATCTCTATGGTTATCCTTGGGTGGAATATCTTGGAAAGTGGGTGTGAATACATCACTCATGCTCCCTCTTAATCTTCCATAGGTTCCATCTTGGTGAACTTGCATTTAGGACATCAAAATTTTGATTTGGAGTGCATTTTCATCCTAGATTTAGCTTGCATTAATATTGCATTTTATGGTTTCAAATTTGCATTAGTGAAAAGATCATTTAGCTTGCATTTGACCACTTAAAATTATTAAAAATTAATCAATTTTTTCCTTTGTATCTCATACAAAGCTCATAAAACATAAAAAGCATAAAATTCAATTAAAAAATTCTAAAAATCTTCAAAAAAGGTCAGTACCTAGACTCATTCGCTACCTTAGGTGAATCAGTCCTTTTGCATATTTTGCATTGCATTTTTGGCATTTAAAATTTACTTTCTGAGTTTCTATTTTTTTTGTTACCTTTCTGTTTCAGCTTGCATACTTTTTGTTTCATTCAATTCATTGCATTGAGCTTAAATTCATTCATCTTGTGCTCTGCTAAAAATCAAAATTGCATTTACAACATTGTTGCATAGTTTAGAATCTGAAATTTGCATCATGGATATGTGCTTTAGCAAGTTTTAGATTTCATTAATGTTGTTAGTGGGTGTGTCAAGCCATTCCTTTGGAAATGACCCTAACGAAATCAAACTCACTCATGCTCACTCAAATCCTAATGCATGTCCTCCTCGTGATGTTGATATCATTGGAGAAGATGATGACAACATGAATAAGTTCCTAAATGATTGTATTAATAACCTTAAATCTAACACATCCTTCTATCCATCCATGAACCAACCAAATCCTCCCACCATACCACCTCTTGAGATGTTTGGTTACTTACATCTTGAAACAAATTTGAACCTAAGTTCCCTACAATCGGTGAACTTAGTTCCTCTAGACAAGCAAACACTCAACCATTTTATGATAACAAAGTAAGAAACACTCCCATTAATCTTGAAGAAACATATGAAAAATGATTCACAATATTGAGCCAACAAGGATGTGATACAACAAGTGAACATGAAATTCACCAACTCCTAGAGAAAATACCAACTAATGAAAACACAAAGTTATTAGGATATCAAGATCCCTCTTATAATAGAAATCCCCTTAGAGAATATCTAAGGCTTCGATGTGATGGTACGGTGATCTTTGATTCCCCTCCTCATATGAATGTCCTTCCTAAATAACAACCAATAACTAATAACAATGACAAGGATGAGAGGATAACTTTAGGTCCTCCTCCTCAACATTCAACTAGAGAATTTGGTGAATCTAGAAAACACAAAAGGCATTACAAATTACAAAATTTACAACCTCCTTTTCCACCAACTAAAAGTGAAAGAAAAATACAATTAATTTTGAACAAGGAACTAATAACATTACCACCTATGAATAGATTAGTTCTCTATCCTAAAGATGCAAAAGTCCCACATTGTGCATATCATTGAATTGTTAGACACAGTTCCGATGAATGTCAAGCATTCTAGTTAGTATTGAAAAACTTTCACTTTGATAGAAATGATTTCCATCGTGGTATTTCCTAGCTTAATATTGTTTCACCCCTTGTCATGTAATCATTATAGAATATTCTATTCTCACTATTACATGACCTTTCCCATCGCCTACTTTAGCTTATTCTTGTCTCACACTCAGTGGGGGCAAGAAATTAATAGCATTACCCTAGTAATGCATTTGTCATTGTCTCTTAGGTTAGTTATTCACCTTTCACTTATACAGACTGAGATTGGGAGGCAGATGAATTTCTCATAGGTTGACTCACATTTTCCTTACTAGCCTTTTGCTTTATTTATTTTTCATTTTATTTTGTGTCATTGCATGTATGTAATGTGATCCCTCATGATGTTTTCTTTGATTTTCTCTCTCTCTCTCTCTTTGTGACATTCCTCTATATGTACCTTCCTTCTACTCTATGTCGTACATCTCTTTTTACTTTTCATTTTTTCTTGTGTTTTCCTTCTGCGGATGATGTGAGGTCTTGAGACACCCTATGTCTCTTCCATGTTGACCCAAAAGGATTTCCTATCCTTTTCATTTTCCTTTTCTCTTTTTCATTTGTCTTGTGTTTTCCTTTTGGGGATGACACAAGGCGTCGAGACATCCTATGTCTCTTCCATGTTGACTCAAAAGGTTTTTCTTTGTTTTCACTCTCTTTGTGTCATTATTCTAGTTCTATGTGTATTTGGGGGATGATAATAGTTTCAAGCCCTCTAAAATCATTGTCGCAAAGAACTTACTAACCCCAAACCCATAGATCACTTATGTGTTTGATTTTTTCATTTTGGGGGCAACCCCTTTGTTTTCTTTTTATCTTGAATGAAAAACTTTAGTTGGATACATATGACTTGGAATAGGGATTTCCAAGTTAGCTCTCATGTCTTCTTTCTTGTTTGCATTTTCATTTTCTACTTTAAATTAATTCCTCAGAGTATGGTGTTTAGCAATTCCTTTAATGTGGGGGCATACATTGGCATTATTCTTTTGCATTTTTCCTTTTTCTTGGTTCTTAGTGTAGCCTTCTTACTTCATACAATGTGTTTTTCACTTTGTAGATGGCATTGGGTGTAATTTCCTTCAGAAGCATGATCTCTCTTAGCATACTATATTCCTCTTAGTTTCTTGATGTAGGGCATTGCATCCCCTAAGTTGTGAATTTACTATTCTTTGATTGGTCCTCTCTTGGAGACATTAGGAACATTGTTCCCTATGTTAAAGACCTCCCATGAACTAAGAAAGACTCCTTTGAACATTATTTTCATGTTGCATTTTTCATTTATTGTTATATGGCCACCTTGAAAAACACAACTTGCATGCTTGTAGATCCATCCTGTTTGTTCATGAGCTCCAAGTATATGAAGTTTTGGTTGCCTCATGAAGCTTGAAAATCATTTTTGTGTGGTGCATTATTAAAGCTATCAAGAGGTACAACTTTGGTATGGTTTCAGTGGGAAGCCTAATCTAACTCATGACTTTCCCAATAGCCACTTGTGTGTGTGTGAGTGCATACTAGCCATGAGTGAATGTTTCTCACCTTTTAAGACTTTTTACTTGGCAAAAAGCCAGGAGTTCTGTCACCTTAGAGTGAGTATGCATTTTTCAAACAAACAGCCTAGATTTGATCCACATCATGATGGAAAAATTGTCGAAGCTTGATCTTATTCTTTTTGTTTCACCTTTTTCTCTTTTTCATCTTTGGAAATGTATGCTTGCGCCTTGTCATTGTTCTTTATATCATTTTCATCTATGTTCCTTTGTGCCTATGTTGGTTTGTCATGGGATCTTTATCATGGGGTCTTGATCACCCTATTGATCATTGTTTTCGCATCATAATTGCATTGGTATATTTGAACCTCTCTTAATGTGTGATTGTCTACTTTAGTGTGAGTTTGAAGCAAGTTCATCCTCTCACTAAAGTGGGGGCTAGATGGAGTAACCAAAAAAGTAATCATTCTACTTTTTCTGACTTGTTCGGGCCCTCCTTGTGATTTTGGCTTAATGTTCCCTTGATTTAATGTTGTGATGTGGATAACACATTCACATTAGGTCTTAGGATGTTGCAAACTAATAAATCTTAAGGGTTCCTTTCAAAAGTCTTGTGAAGTGTTGTATCACACTTTGACACTTTTCTATGCTTTTATCAATTAACTAAGCTTAATAAACCTATTTTTAATCAAAATAATCGTTAACCTTGCCTTATTTGGAGTGGTGTAAAGTGTTGTAACATAATTCCACATTTCTCTGGGCTTTTCATTAATAATTAGGATTTATTATCATTTAATTGGCCCTATTTTTCATCCATATGTCTCATTTGTTACATATTTTTGAGGATAATTCCAACACCAATCAGTAACCAATCATAATTTATGAGTTCCCGTCTTGTGTGGCCCAGATTCAGTGTCAGTTACTTATTCACCACCTTGGGTGAATGAGTCCTATGTGATCAAAATTAAAACTTAATTCAAATTTCTAGTAGGATATTATTCTTGTAGATCTAATGTCAGCTTGTAGTGTTGTAATTTTGATAATTCTTGCATAATCAAGTATAAATATAAGGTTCTTTCACTCATATTCAACACCTAGCATTCAAGAGCATTTGAGCATTCATAAGAGCATTCAAAGGAATTCAAGGGTAGATTATCAAGTATTTTAGAGAATATTTCAAGTTCCAATCATCATATTAAAGATTGCATTGATCATGTTCATTATTGTGCTAAGAATTGTGATCTAGGGTTTATGATTCAAGCAAGTGTTCCCAGTAAGATCAACTCCATTCTAGAAATATTCAAGAACCACATCCATTACAACCATTTCAAGGAAATTTGTAAAATCTTATTGCTAGGGTTTGGTGAGTTGCAAGATTATTATTTGTTCATTCATCATTCTTAATTCATTTTTTTTTTCATTTCAAGGTTTAATTACCAACAAGGGGTTTGACCAAGGAAAAACCCTATTCACTAAGCCCACAACATTTTTCCCTCTTCTTATGTGTGATTTATAGGGCTAGGTTGTAGATTTTCCAAGAAGAAAAGTTGGAGAAAAGTTTTCAAGTCATCAAAATCCCTAAAGTTGTCATCAAGCCTTGGAGGAGCTTAGAGAAGGTCTACAGGTGGAAATTTGTAGTTTCAGATCCAAAAACTAGTCAAAAAGTGTATAATAGACCAAGAGGAATGAAATCTAGTTTAGAACCTCTAGAAAAGAAAAAGTGGATTGATTCATCATTATTGGTGAATGAGTACCACTATACAGGCCTAAAAGAGATTTTTATGGATCTTGATACCCTTTTGGTCGAAACTTGTATTTGCACATTTTTCTAGAACTTGGACTGATTCACCCAGCCCAACGAATGAGTCCTAGTTAGAAATGACAATAGATTTTCCAAAATTCAAGAACTCCATTTCACCTTCTTTAGTCTCCCAAGTACACACTTTCTATTTCATAGCTTTTTGTCACATTTTTTTTCATATTTCTAGGTCATTTAGAGCTAGTTTGCATTGAACTAGAGTTTTGTTTTACATCTTGCATTGCATTATCTTTTCCAATTCAAAAATTGGTGGTGAACCCCTTATTAGATCATATTCAATCCCTAAGACATCCACATTGCAATATTTCAATCTCCATTGCATTGAGATATCTAGGGTTATCCTTGGGTGGAATCTCTTTGAAAGTGGGTGCACAAATACATGATTCATTCCCCCTCTTAATTTTCCATAGATTCCAGATATCATGAAGGATTAGTGAAATAATGATTTGAAACCTTGTTTATATAGGTATTCCATCTAACTTACTATTTATTACATCCCAAATGCTGACATATATGAAATTTTAATCTAAAACCCTGATTTCCAACTCAAAATCATAAAAAGGGGCCAAATGGGACATGTACACCACTTGTGGTGTATACGTGTTATAGTATTGCAAAATGTTGTCTCTGACATTTTCACACTTCTTTTGGCCCTCCTTATAAAATTGAGCTTAATGATTCCTTGACTTAGTGTTGTAATGTGTTTAACACACTCACATTAGGTCTTGGGGCCTTATGAACTAACTAAATCTAAACAAACTTTATTTAGAGTATTGTAAAGAGTTGTAACACACTTGCACACTTTTCTAGGGTTTTATTAAATAATTGGAATGTTTATGCTTTAATTGGACTTATTTTGCATCCACGATCCTTAATTAATGCATCTTTTTGGGGATAATCCTGATATAAACCAACATCTAATCATAATTCAAGTGTTTTTAGGTTGTGTGGCCTAGATATAGTGATCTAGGACTCATACACCACCTTGGGCGTATGAATCTCACCTAGAGTTTTGGGCCCCAATCCTTATTTCACATCATTCTAAGAATTTTTGAAAATGTGTCCCATAATTGTGCCTAATGGGACTCACATGCCACTTTTGGCATATAAGTCCCATCTAGCCCAAAATTAAATTTAATTCAAATTCTTGATGGGATTTTAGTCTCGTAGATCTGATGTCAGCTTGTAGTATTATAATTTTGGGAAATTTAGCAGAAACAAGTATAAATACATGTTTCTTTCACTCATTTTAACCTAAGCATTCATGAGATCACCTAGCAAGTTGAATGAGCATTAATATAGAAAATTGGAGTTGACAAGAGCATTCAAGAGTCTTCAAGAGATGATTATCAAGTGATTTAGAGTATGATTCAAGTAGCAAGCATCATGTCAAAGTCATAATGCATCATGCTTTTTTTTAGCTAACATTTGTGATGTGAGGTTTTATGATTCAAGCAAGCATTCAAGTCAAATTTTACAACATTCAAGTAAGATTCAAGATACATCCATTATAACAATTTCATACATGTTTGTAACACTTTATTGCTACAGTTTGGTGAGTTGCAACATTATGTTTTGTTCATTCATCAGTCTCCTTTCCTATTGCATTTTATTTCAAGGTTTGATTACCAAAATGGGATTTGACCAAGGAAAAACACTTTCTACTAACAAAACAACATTTTTCCCTCCATTTAGTGTGTGATTTGTAGATCTAGGTTGAAGACATATTGAAGAGAAAGTTTGGAGAAAATTGTCAAGTGTTCAAAGTTTTCAAAGTTGTCACCTTGCAATTGAGATCATTGAAAGATGTCTATAGGTTGAAAATTAGAGATTCAAACCTAATAATGAAGTCAAAAGGACATAACAGACATTGAAGAGTAGAATCAAACTTCAAATTTCTAGAAAACCCTAACTAGACAGATATGCCACTTTAGGTGTATGAGTCCCAACATAGGAAAATTTTCATATTTTAGGAGTTTCAATCATCTCTCTACCAAATTTCTATTCCTACCCAGAAACCATAATCAGTGACTAAATCACCCATATTGGTGTATGATTCCCAATGGGCATTAAATTCAATGTTTTCAGCATTTCAAGTCTTCATTCATGCCTCTACAAATTTCTAGGTCCAGACCCCTAATCCCCCCACTTTTTGTTTTGATTTACTTGTATTTCTAGGTCATTTAGTTAGGTCTTTCATATCATTAAGTTTCATAATTAGGTCTTGTATTTTATTGATCATTCAAAGGCCTATCTTGGTGGTGAACCCCTCTTTAGTTTATAATCATACCATATGACAACCCTATTGCAATATCTCTTTCTCCTTTGCACACTTTAGGTTGAGATCTATAGGGTTTTCCTTGAATGAGAGAGTGAAGAAGGTTGTTATTTTATCTCCAAAGCATAGAATGAAAAAATTCAACCTTTCATTTTGGTGAACCTACATTTAGAATAGCTTAAGTCTAATTTGGAGTGCATTATCATCCTAGATGTTACTTTCAATAAATTTGCATTAGAGTTTTCACTTGTTAAGTGGCATTCTAGGGTTTCTAAATCTTATATTAGTGAAAGTGCATATAGGTTGCATTTTTCCATCTTACATCATTAAAAATATCTGAAATCTACATTTAAATTTGATCTACATATCATACAAACTAAAAAGCATAAAAATCACTTAAAATCTTCTAAAATTCTTGAAAAAAAAAACATTACTAGGACTCATACGCCCCTCTAGGTGATTTAGTCCCAACGTAGATTTTAAACTAAATTTTCCAAAATTCCAAACTCTGTTTTTGTGCTTCCATTTACTATTGATAACTTTTTGTTTTAGTTTACATAATTTTTATTATATTCATTTCATTGCAATTAGCTTAAATTGCATTTGCATCCATCTTTCATTTAGTAGATCCCTAGCATGAGCTTTTCTACTTGGTGTCCTATTCCTAATACTGTAGTGAGATAAAGTTTGAGACTTATGCCATCTTGCAATAGTATAATCATCCTACATCTTAGGTTATCTAGCTTTTTCACTACTATTTTTGACACTAGTTCACTAGGTATGGACCATACCCTTAACAACTCTTTGCCTTCAAGAAGTGTGGAACATATATAAAACATTGGTTTCTATTGTTTTGCAAGAAAAAATAATCCAAATTCATTAAGATCTAGTAAACCTACAAAATTAAATAAGTACTAAAAACATTTCAACCATTGCTATCCAACATTCATCGCATGCTTGAAAGTGAAGACGGACTTGACCTTGTACGTAACATAGTTCAAATCTTTGGAAAACACTTTACCTCAAACCCTAGTTTTCCTTTACCTACAAACAATGTCACAAGCTAAGGAGGAATTCAAATTCATCCTCCCAAAGCAATTGCCTCTATTCCTACCTATACCAACCCTCAAATTACAACAAAATGCAATCTACTAGTAATGTGATCCCTCCCTTAGGTATTTCCGCTTGCATCCTTAGTATCTTTGTGGCATTCAATGTCATATCTCCTACCACTTTACCACCTATAAGCATACCATTAAATTGTCCTTCAAACACATACAGACCTCCACCATATTCACCTCCATCTCACAATACAAGCAATGACCCTCTCATAGACCAATTTTTCCAAACCATTTCAACACTTCAAAAATAAGTTTCCATTACTATCACCCAAAATAAAAATGGGCCACCCACATATATGTAAAAATTAATCCCTTTCCCTTGGAGATATTGTGAACAACGATGCCACAAGGTGTAGAGGTGCCAAGATTTGAGAAATTTGGGTGGAAAGGAGATCCTTCTAACCATTTTTCCACTTACACAGATTTATGCGGTGACTTTATTCTTGATGAAAAATTGTTGGCTAAACTTTTCCCTAGATCCTTGAAGGATACTACCTTAGAATGGTTTTCTTCATTACCAAACAACTCAATTTGTTCATTCAATGAAATTTTTGAGACATTTATCAATCAATTGAAAGTGCATATGACTCCTAAGATGACATTGGACAATTTGATGTGATGTAAACAAAAAAAAGAAGAAAATATTACTAACTTTATTTTGCACTATCAACTACTTTATTCCCAAATTGATGTAAAGGTTCTTGATCCTCACCTTCAAAATATGTTCATATAAAATTTTCAATGTAAGATACAAGATAAGATTACCATGATGAAATTCCCCTCCTTCATGCACTTATGTACTTCCCTCTATGATTATCAAAACTTAGTTAGTAGTCATGATGCAAAGTACACCTCTAGCCAAACTAAGAAGTTTGAGTTCACAAACCAAAACAATTATGAACCTTTAAGGAATCAAAATAAATGTTTCCTCAAAACTAAATCCCCCTCAACAAACAACTCAGCATGTCAATACCCAAATAGTTACCAAAAAAGCAATGATACCCTTTAGCTTTAGGGACCAAAAAGGACAATTGCCTCCCATACTTGATACCATTCATAACACAATGTCACAAATTTTAGAACAAAAAATGATCACCTTACCTCCCATTAAAATACCTGATCCTAATAAGCCTCTACATTCGATCCTTAGATAAAATGATTATTTCCATTATCACTAACAAAATGGAAATGGTATAGAACACTGTAAGAATCTTAAAGATATTTTGTAAGACCTCATTGATTCCAGTCAGCTTTTTGTTGGTGTTAATGATCAAGGAAATAAGTTCATTTCCCCTCTTAACCAAAATTTTCAAATATTTACCAACCCCATGCTCAAACATAATATTTTGTTTTTCAAAGCTAGCAAAACTACAAAGACTAATGTGATGAATGTTGACACAGATGATGAGAACATAGGTACAATTAAACAAAGTCCTATGGATACTATTGAACCAAAAAAATCCTATTGATGGTTTGGTTGCATTGGTCAAAACTCAACATTGTAAGAGTCAAACTAAAAAGCCTCTTGAAATTTCTTTCTCCTCTAAAGATATACTTAAACATGCAACCGATGGTCTTCTTTACATAATTGGCCACATCTATGATAATCCCACTAATGGGATATTAATAGATCCTATCTATGGAGAGAATGTGATCACCAAGGGACTCTTACTTCTATATGAGCTCTATCAAGAAATATACAACAAACTAAAAGCATGTCTTAAGACATATAATGGTTTTTCTTGCCTTACAATGGGATCAATCACCTTACCTTTAAAACTAGGATCGAAAATACTAGATCTCTCATTCTTCATCATATCAACATCATATCAATTCCATGTGAAGCTTGGTCACCCATGGCTATGCTTCATGGAAGTCCTCCCATCAGTTTTATGTAAATGCTTAAATTTTCCCTTTGACAATGAAATTTTCACTATGCATCATAGTGGTTTTAACCCTTTGTCTTCTTGTGGAAACTTTTCCTTAGACTTCATCTGGCTTGAGCCTATGGAACCTATTAAACCTCATGAGGATTTATTTTTTAAATCCTACTAGAAGTTCAAGGAGAAATACATAGTGAAATTATCCCTCCAAAACATGCCTCCACCCACAACAAATCCTACCATCCTTGAGAAAATCATGATTGAAACAAAAGACATGCCAATCAATCAAGATCAATCTAAGAAATAACCTTTTATTAAATACCAAGAGATAATGAAAACAATATTATTATGCCTCCTAGAATAAAACAAGTTTACAAAGTTAAAGGGAGAGTGGTTGAACAACCTTGCATGGTCCCTTCTTTTCCTCCCGTCAGGGGAGAAAACAAATCTATGGTTTATCATCCTACTCCTACACAAACACAACTTGAAAATTGAACTAAAAGAAATAGAGGTGCTAGAGAGTGTTGGCATAGATTTCATGCCCTTACTCAAAAGTTAAATGAAGAAACAAACAAATAAAATTAAAAACTAAACTTGACTGAAGAAATGCATGATGAGTCTTCCCCCTTTTCCAAAACAAAAAGATATTATAGAGAAAGAGGATCCAAACCCTTCTTTGGACATTATCATTCAACCTCCTTTTGTGATTAACTAGGATGATGACAATGAGATGGAAAAGATTGTTGAACAAGTGCATAATGAATTGAATACATTGCTTTCCTCTTCTATGAGCTTAAATGATAATTCCCCTAAGAAGAGTGTTGAACTTGGTGATGGCCCTAGTTCAACACTTTCTATTGTTCCTTTGGATAGTTGTATGCCTTCTATATACGATGAACACAATTGGGATGTCAATGATCTACTAATAGGTTGACTCACATGTGCCTTACTAGCCTTTTGCATTATTTATCTTTCATGTGTTTTTCTATTTATGTGATTTCATGTGTATAATGTGACCCCTCGTGATGTTCTATTTGATGTATATTTCTCTCTCACATTCCTCTATTTGTACTTTCATTCTTCTCTGTCGTAAACATTTTATCTTTCTAATTTGTCTTGTGTTTTCCTTTTGGGGATGATGCAAGGTGTCGAGACATTTAGATCTCTTCCATGTTGACCCAAAAGCTTTTCTTTTATCTTTTTTTTTGTTTTTCTTGTGTTTTCCTTTTGGGGATGACGCAAGGTGTCAAGAAATTCATGTCTCTTCCATGTTGACCCAAAAGGTTTCTCTTTTATCTTTTTCATTTTTCATATGTTTTCTTTTTGGAGATGACACAAGGCATTGAGACATTCATGTTTCTTCCATGTTGACCTAAAAGGATTTTTCTTTGTTTTCCTGTTGTTTGTGTCATTCTTCTAGTTCTATGAATATTTGGGGAATGATGACAATTTTGATCTCTCTAAAAACATTATAGCAAGAACTTATTGACCCCAAATCCATAGATTCCTCATGTGTGTTTGAAGTTTTATTTTGGGGCCAACCTCTCTCTCTTTCCTTTTTTTTCATGACATACCTTTATTTGGAAACGCAATATAGGGCTTTCCAAGTTATCTCTCATTATTAGCATTTATCATTTTCTACATTAATATAATTGCTCACAACATGGTGTTTAGCAATTTATTTAAAGTTGGGGCATACATTGGCATTATTCTTTTGCATTTTCATTTCATGTTTCATGGTGTAGTCTTCTTACTTCATGCGATGTGTCTCACTTTGTGGTGACATTGGGTGTGATGTCCCTTAAGAACGTGATCTCTCTTAGCATATTTTTTTCCTCTTAATGGCTTGATGTGACACACTGCATCCCCTAAGTTTTGAAAATTTTATTCTTCAATTGGTCCTCTCTTAGAGACATTAGGCACAATTTTAATTAAGTTTAAGAAATTACATTAACTAAGAAAGAATCCTTTGAACATTCTTTACAGTTACAAATTCAGTTATATGGCCACCTTGCATAATACACCTTGCATGCCTATGGAGCCATCTTGTTTTTTCATGAGTTACAAACATACGAAGCCTTTCTTTCCTCATGAATCTTGAAGTTCATTATTAGGTATGTGATGGATCATCATGGAAAAAATAGGCCCTTAAGTGGCAAACAATTTAGAAAAATTAGAGTTAGGCAACTTGACATAAAAAATTGAATAAATTATCTATATTATTTCAAAAATATGTAAGAATATAATATGTATCAAATTGAATATAGTTTCTAAGCAACTAGGTTTATTTAAGAAAAAAAAATCTATTTGGTGAAATTTTAAATTTCAATGTAGTAGTACTTAAATTTCAGGGAAAAAATAAGAAGTAGGTGTCTGTCTGGCCACCCTAACCACAATAAAATGATAATATTATTTTATAATATTTTAGATATAAGTAGAGGACTCATGTCCGGATGTGATGCATAATTTTTTTGTAATTTTTTTCCAAGTAAATAATTAATTATGATTTTTTATTACAACTTTTAAAAAATATAAAACTTGTATGTCTAACCACCTTAACTTGGTCAAAACTTCATGAAATTCAACTTTTCTTTTTTTAATCCTATAGTATGTGAAGCATAGAATGTGTCACATGTTTTTAATTCAAAAAATTTGATACCGTTTGAAAGCTATATATGTTTTTCAATCAGCCTATCAATCAAGACTTTAGTCATAATTCAAATAGAAAGTGAATAATAATTATTTATTAAATTCAAAGTAAAGCATAATTTATATTGGTGGAAAGATGAGAATCTCCTTTATTTAAACCCTTTTCATTTCACCAATTTTGGGTAAAAAAAAGTTTTCAGGCACATACCCATCATATTGCCACTTTTTGGCCCATCATTATCCTATACATACCTATTGCATGGTGCATTATGAAAGTTATTAGGAGGTATAACTTTGGTATGGTTGGATGGGAAGCCCATTTGAGGCATGACTTTCCCATAGCCACTCGCATGTGTGTTTGAGTGCATACTGACCATGTGTGTATGTGCCTTGACAACCTCTTTGGATTAGTCACCCAGTGGATGGCTTGAAGTTTCGTTTCCTTAGAGTGAGAATGCATTTTTGGAAAAATATCCTAGATCTTATCCACATTGTGCTGGACAAACAAACGAAGCTTGATCCGTCCACCCTTTTTTTTTTTGTATTTCTTTTCTCTTTATCTTTGGTAGTGTATGTTTGTGCCTTGATGATTCTCTTAATATTATATTCATGTGTTCATTTGTATCTATGTTGGTTTTCCAAGGTATCTTGATCTTGGAGCCTTGATCACCCCTCTTGATTGTTTTCATCTTATTTTATCGACATTGGTGCACTTGGACCCCTCTTGATGTGAATTAATCTACTTTAGTGTGAGTTTTAAGCAAGTTCCTCCTACAACTAAAGTGGGGGATACATGTAGTGTCAAAAAATGTTGTCCATAACATTTTCACACTTTCTTAGGCTCTCCTTATAAAATTGAGCTTAATGATGCCTTGACTTAGTGTTGTAATGTGTTTAACAAACTCACATTAGGTCTTGGGCCCTTGTGAACTAAATAAACTTAATCATAATTTATTTAGAGTGTTGTAAAGTGTTGTAACACACTTGCACACTTTTTGAGAGTTTTATTAAATAATTGGGCTTCTTTATGCTTTAATTGGCCTTATTTTACATCCACGAGCCTTAATTAATGCATCCTTTCAAGGATAATCCCAACATAAACCAATATCCAATCATAATTCATGTGCTTTTAGGTTATGTGGCTTAGATTTAGTGTTTTGGGACTCATACTCCACATTGGGTGTATGAGTTCCACCTATGGTTTTGGGCCTTAATCGTAATTTCACATCATTCTAAGCATTTTTTAAAATTTGTCCCATAATTATGCTTAATATAACTCATACACCACTTTTGGCATATGAGTCCGGTGTGGTCCGAAAATTAAATTTAATTAAAATTCTTAACTAGATCTTATTCTCCTAGATCTGATGTTGGCTTATAGTATTATAATTTTGGGAAATTTGGTATAAACAAGTATAAATACAAGTTTATTTCACTCATTTTCACCTAAGCATTCATGATATCACCTAGCAAGTTGAATGAGCATTCTTATAGAAAATGGGAGTTCACAAGAGAATTCAAGTGTTTACAA
>VDFB02047230.1:196906358-196956252 GCA_007258455.2 Sequoia sempervirens | reverse complement strand
CTAATTTATATCATTATTAATATTAATCAATAGGTAAGTGAAAGATTAGAATCCAAAGGGTAATGAAAAAAAAGTGTGCAACTTAGTAGTAAAGAAATGGTAAAAAAATTTCTTAAAGAATTGAGAAATTGAAAATTTGGAAGAACATAATTAAGAGTAAATACTTAAAACTATTAATCTTGAGAAATTTATAAGTCTAATGATGTCCAACTTTCATTAAGAGAAAAATTTTCATTAGATCTAGCTGAGAATTCAATTAACCTTGAAGGAGTAAACCAATTATTTTGTATGAAATTGAATAGACCCAAGGTATGGGCCTTTCTATGTGTTTAAGATGTCAATATTTCGTGGCCAATTAAATTCTCATCTATACAATCAAACTATTAGATATTTAACTAGATTCCTACATAGGATACAACTAGAAATAGTGAAAACATGGTAATCCTAGTGAAACATAGAATTTGGGACCTACTTTCTTTCTAGCACTCTAGGGTTTTTCACCTAAAAGGAGAAAGATGGGTCCAAGAATGCTTAATGTTTCATTCAAGATTAATGTGAGGATGGATGGGATATTGATGTGAAGTGTGTGTAGATTTGTTTGAATTATTATAAATGCAAATGAATGAATGTAAACTAACCTAATGCAAGATGCTGGAAAACACAATGTTGATTGCAAATATGAATAAGAAACCTAAACTAATGAAGACAAAAATGAATGAGACTAAATAGAGTGTACCTAGAGGCAGATTAATATTGCTAGAAGTTTTCGGAATGTTCCAAAAGTCACTATTAATGGCCACTGGGACCGATTCACCATGCATGGTGAATTAGTCTTGCTTCTTGTGAAAAGATCTAGAAACAGGTTTCTGACTGCCAGGATCTAAATTATGACGAAACCACTTTTCAGGCCTATAGATGGGACTCATTTGCCATGGCTGGAGAATTACTCCACCTATAGGAATCAACAAATTTAGGAGTTGATTTTGTGGAGCTAGATCTATATTTATGCTTCCTAGAGGTGTTTGCTTCTGAAATTGTCAGATTTGGGTCTGAAAATGACCTTTTGTTGATTCTTTGACTTGAATGAATTTACAACTTGATCTTAAATGATTTCCAATCTTTTGAGAGATCTAAAACTGCAAACATACAAGAAGAAAAGAAGAAATGTTGATTGTTAGGGCATGGGGGTTTGCCTTGGTCAAACCTCATTTAGGTAATTAAACCAAAATGATGAAAGAAAGGAATGAAACATGTAGCAATGGAATAAATTACCTTACCATGATGGATGATCTTGAAATTCTACAAAAACACATGTAGAATCAACCCTTGGATGTCTTAGGAAGCTCAACTAATGACTTGCAATGGAAAGCCCTAATTTGCTTGACTTGAGATAGAACATAGATGATGAATGATGTGAAGAATGTATGTGTGAGATGTAAGATGTAAAATGAGGAGAAAAACACCTATTTATACACAGTTGTGCCTTAGTAACCCATTGATACCTCATCACAGGCCGACATCAAGTAATATTGAATAAAATCTTGAAAGAGAATTTAAAATATTTTGAATTTGGGGCCAAGGGAGACTCATTCACCACCCATGGTGAATGGGTCCCACTTATGAGCTAAAAACAACTATCAGGAAATATGTTGTGTTTAATATTGTTTGTCGGGTTTACATTCAAAAATGCACCTAATTAAGGCTTACAAGAGAATAAAGAGGTAAAATAAAGCATAAGAAATGGATAAATAGTGAAGATGTGTGTGGTAAAGCATGAAAGCTTGTTACAATACTTTACAACACTTCAAAATAGGACTTGTTGATGAATAAAAAGGTGATTTGTAAGTGAATTGTAATTAATAGAGTCTAGAAGAGTGTAGAAATGTCTTACAACACTTCACAATACCTTTACAAGATGTCATTAAAAGCATTTTATTTAAGTTTCAATGGTCCAAGACCTAATGTGGATGCATAAAATGCCTCACAACACTAGATTAAGGCCTCATTAAGTCTAATTTACCATGAATTAATCCCATGTCAAGCAAAGGGCCCTTTTCTCTATGACACATTTAGCCCCCACTTTAGTGAGAGGATGAACTTGCTTCAAACTCACACTAAAGTAGACATTCAAGAGAGATCCACATGTAGGTCAAGGCCCCAAGATACAAAATAATGCAAAGGAAAGATAAAAAGGAGGAGGTGAAAAAGATGTACTCACTCTAGGGCCATGGAACTTCAGGCTATCTACCGGGTGAGAAGGCCCAATCTTTATACTCACTCGGGCCACAAAACTAGTTGTCCATGGGGTGAGAAGGCCCAAAAGGTAAGATACATATGCTAGTTGGTATGCACTCAAAAACACAAAAGTGGCTATGGGGAAAAGTCATGCTACTAGATGGGCTTCCCACTTAACCATGTCGAAGTTATACTCGTTGATAACTTTAGCAAGGCACCACAAAAGAAAAATGAAATGATTTGATTTTGAAACTTATAGACATTGTTAAAAATAATTATTCAAAGGGATTTTGTTTAGTTCGTGCAATGTCTAACCTTAGGGAACATCATGCCCAATGTCTCCAAGAGAGGGTAAAGTGAAAATGATCTCATCTTGTTTCTAAGAGAGGACAAGTGTAGGGTATCATCTTGAACAACATTGTACCTAATGCTTCCAAGAGAGCACATCGCAAGAAAAAGAAAATCACACAATGAAATGTGAGTGGTGATGTATGCCCCCACTTTAAATTGGTTGTGAGCAACCATACTATGAGCAATTGCTTTAAAGAAGAAGAGAAAGAGGAAGACATGAGAGCTTACTTGGAAAGCCCTACACCAAGTCATATGTTTCTGATAAGCTACTCCATGAAAGAGAGAGAAGTATGTCATATGTGAGTTAATATTAAGACATGTCATCCACATCCCAAGCTTGCTCTTATACATTCATGAAAGGTTAACAAATAGTCAAAAGAGACAACAACAAGTGACATACGAGGACAAGGCTACATAACCCCTTTCCCCCACTTAGTGTTGGAAAAAGGTGAGCCAAAAGGATTGATGAAATGCATGCTAGGGTGAAAATCAATAGAAATTAGAGGAAATAGATGCCCCCACATAGGGAATCATACCAAACTCCTGAAAGTGTTGGATTTTATGACTCAAAGCATGACATTCATTAGTGGAATGACCATGAATTCTATGATAGGAAGTCTTTTTGTAACATTTCTTGTGAGTTCTAGGAGGGAGGGTGATCAATTTTTTGTGAAAAAGTTTTGACAAGATACCCTCTTGATCAAGAGGAGAAAATGTATGTGTGATTGGAGTCAAAAATACATCTTGCTTAGATGTCACACCTATGCAATACTCTATAGATTGTGAGATTTCATCTTCTTCTATAGAGGAGGATAAAAAATCTAACGAATTCAAATCATGAGTGTGTTACAAGATGACAGTTTGATTGTGTTGGGAAGGATCATATTCAAGACTACTAGTTTGAAAGGATGATCTAAGGTTATTGAGGTTCAATGAAGGTGGGTAAAGAATGAGAGGATTGTTAGGATGTCCTACAAGATATGTATGAGGTTCATTGAGCAAAGAGGAATGAAGGGACACTTGTGCATCCATAGCCTCAATAGTCTTGTTTTGATGTATCTCAAAGTAAGGGAAATCAAGAACCACTTGTTTTCCATAGTCCAATGCCATGATATTCTCCCTAGGATGAGAGTTATTAGGGGAACTACAAGCCACATGTGCTTGACAAGGAAGGCTTCGTTCTTCCATAGTAACTTAATTGCCAATAGGGGAATGATCAAGGATGGAATTATGAGGAGAGGGTGTTAGGGGAGTTTCCATTACCATTAAGGTCTCATTCTCTTGTTCCATATTATCTACCCGACAAGGAGAGCGTGTAATACATTCATGGAAATTTGTGGTGTGTAAAGTAGCTTCAACAAAAGTGGAGGAGGTGTCAAGAGAAGAACAACTATGGTTTTCAAATAAATCTTCCCATAGGATAGGGACATTAGGGAAGGCAAGATTAAGGGTGTCATGATGCTTAATAGGGGTATCTTCTAACACCAACCTATCCTCTTTGCATCGAGGAGGGATATTAGAAGATGAACAAGTTTGATTGTCATGACCATGCAGACTTGGTGAGGTGACATTTAGGAATGTATCTATGATCTCATGCTCTTGTTGTGTAAGGTCATCCAAAGGGGAATAAGGAGATGAAAAATCAAGAATTTCAAGACTTGTGACTTCTTGTACCAAAATATCTTTGTCACTAAGAGGAGAGGTATCAGAAGAAGAAGTATGTTAGTTATGATTGTCTACATTCCCATTCTCACCAATGGGTAACATAAGATTAAGGATTGAATTATTGGATTGTTTCTTAAAGTCTGTATGATGGTAATCAAAAGAAAATTCATAAAAGGGGATATTATCCTTATAAAATCTATGTTTAATCAAATCAAGAGCACATATTCTAAAAGAAAACGTGGTAATATGAAAGAAAGTACAATGCAATGCAATTTTCAGTTTTGAAGTATGTAAAGCAACAATCTGAAAATGAAGTGATGTGAATGCAAAGGTGAAATGAAATAATGCATGAAATGAGCTATTTGAAGTGAAATCTAGTGAAATGAATGCTAAAAAAAATGCAACTAACCGATATATACAAGTTAAGGCAGCAAACAGAAGCCTAAAAAAAAAATTCTGAATTTTATAAAATGTTGTTTCAGGGGTCATAAGGGACTGATTCACCCAAGGTGGTGAATGAGTCCCAATATGGACTTTTTTCAAAAGTTTCAATAATTTGTGACTGATTGTTATACTTTTTGAGTGATATGATGTAGAGCTAAATGAAAAATGTAGAAATTCAAAACTTTTGAATGATTAAAGATGCAAAAATGCAACTTACTATACACTTTTATGCATGCAAAAATGAAACTCTAGAATGCAAGCTAACTAATGAAAAATTAAATGCAATCAATTATAGAATGATTAATGGAATCAAAAATTAGAAAAGAGGGGATCCAAACAGTAGGTTCACCAAAATGAAACGTATATTTTTTGGCTCCTATGGACAACTCTTGCTCTTCTAGGGTTTTTCACCTAAAAGGAGATAGATAGGAGCAAAAATGCTAATGGCTCATTCAAATAATATTATGTGTGATGTTGCCTAACCTAAATAAAGTTAACTAAATGCAATTGAATAATCTGAATGCATGAAAATGAATGCAAAAGTGAAATTAAAGCTATGTTTGAAAACACATTGTGATATGCAAACAATGAAGTAAATGAAGAAATTATGTAGAACAGAAAGAAACAAGATGAATCTGAGTGCACCTGGATGAAATGTGATGAATATGGAATGTTCTAAATGTTGGTTGAAATTACTAATTTTTTACAATGGGACTCATTCGTCCAAAGTGGTGAATTAGTCCTCCTCTTGGTGAAAAACTGTCAGGAGCAGGTTTCTGTCTATTAGGATCTAGAATCTAACAAATTCAGATTCTCAATCCTAAGGTGGGACTCATTCACCACATGGGTGGAAAATAATTCCTCTCCCAAATTTCTAAAAAATCAGGAGACAACTCTGCAACACCAGATCTAGAAATCATTGCTTGTCGGGTTGCCAAAGTCAATTTTGTACAAAATAAATAGAAAACCTTCTCCAATCTTGAAATAGACTGAAGTTGACTTGAAACACCTAGTTGACTTGTAAACCAATCTTCAACACCAAAAATCTTGTCAAATCTACATACCTAGGTCTGAAAACAAACATGTAATAGGGAAAAATGGTTTAAGGTTAGTGAATAGGGGTTTTCCTTGGTCAAACCCCAATTTTGGTAATCAAACCTTCAATAAAATAATGAAATTCAAAGGAATGATATACTAACAGCATGAAATTTCTATTAACTTACTAAACCCTTGATGATGTAAATCTGAAGTAATGTCAATGGCTGCTTTAAAGTACTTGAATAGTGCTTGAATTGATGTTGTAAAATGCTTTAATGCTTGAGTGAATAGATGGATAAGTGAAATTGATGAATTCAAGTTGAAATGAGATGAAAATCACATATTTATACACAATTGTGCCTTAGTTACCCATTCATACCTCATCACAAGTCGACATCAAGTGATTTTGAATAAAATCCTGAAAGGAAATTTAAAATATTTTGAATTTGGGGCCAAGGGGGACTCATTTGCCACCCATGGCGAATGGGTACCACCTAGGACCTAAAAACAAGTGTCAAGAAATTTTTTGTGTTTATATTAAAAAATGCACTTAATTAAGGCTTACAAGGGCATAAAGAAATCAAAGAAAGCATAAGAAAGGGATAAATGGTGAAGATGTGCCTAGAAAAGCATGAAAGCTTGTTACAAGACTTTACAACACTTCAAAATAGGACTTGTTGATGAATAAAAAGGTGATTTTTAGCTGAATTTTAATTAATAGAGTCTAGAAGAGTGTAGAAATGTCTTACAACACTTCACAACGCCTCCACAAGAAGTCGTTAAAAGTATTTTATTTAATTTTCAAGGGTCCAAGACCTAATGTGGATGCATAAAATGCATCACAACACCAGATTAAGGCCTCATTAAGTCCAATTTATCATGAATTAATCCTATGTCAAGAAAAGGGTTCCTTTTTCTATGACACACCTAGTTATTGTTGGGTGGAGAAGATGGGTAGTAGGTTATAACTAATTTATGATTATTGGAATTTAGCTAATGTAGTGTTTAAATAATTCCCTTGCCAATAACTAAAAACTAAGAACCTTGTGAAAATACCTTGTCAAAATATGGGCATGGAGTTAAAATTTTATCTACGCAGGAGATGATATTTCTACTTTTATTGTACATTGTTATGAACTAAATAACTTGTTAGAGAAAAAATAAGAAAGGATAATTGTTAGATAAAAATTAATAACCTATGCAAGGTGTTTTTCTTAAAAGATGTGGATGGATTTAAAATTGAGAAAACCATTACTTTATTAAGTAATGAATTATGTGCGATTTTAGGTAAATTAAGTGATTGTGTCCAATTAAATTACAAATAGCGGCATCAAAATAAATAGAAAGAAATTAGAAGTAACTAATGGTGTGTTTTGTCTAGAACTTTAAAGAGAAAAACATATATATGTGAGATGCAATAGAGATGAAGTAGAGGTAGGAATTTATACTCTTTGTATGTCTTTGAATCTTATTAAGTTAGGAATAATTATGGTTATAAAATGATGATTATAACATGTGATTGAATGGTTCAAACTTAGCAAAAAGATATTAATGAGGTATGACCTGATTACTATTAAATGATTTAACAATATTTTTATGCTTTGAATGTTCTTTTCTTTTCCATATTGTGAAATTCAAACAAAAAGGATTGACTATCTTTTGTTATTAAGTAGGAAAGCTTCTTTAATATGTTGTGAAAAATATAGTGGAATTACCCATTTTGACATATTGTGAATATAACAAACATAGTTGAATAAAAGAAGAAGAATGATATGGGTAACTATAGAAAACCAGTCTTGATTTTATGTGATGTAAAACACTAACTTAGTAAGATGAGAAATGTGGTGAACCATATATTGTTAAGCTATAGTTGCACATCTTTTAGTGATTTCTTGTGCTTATGCAAATTGAGTAAATATTTCTAAAGGTGAGAAGCAAAGTGAATATTGTTTAAAGAAAACATGATGCATTTAAGTGCATTATCTTGGTTCTATAATATGGTGAATATCATAAAATGTATTGCGTATGTGAAATAAATAATTGTGTTGTACCCCAAGTACAAGATATAATATGGTGAATATCGTAAAGTGTATTTTGTTATGTCATGTGAAGCCAGTAAATGTGTTGTACCCCAAGTATGAGATACAGGGTACATGAATTGGGATAAGGGTGAGGGATGTCAAGTATGACCCCCTATGTGTACCCTTTGTGATGGTCCTTTTGTGTAATCTAGTTAATTGTGAAATAGTGGAAACATGATATGTGTAGATGTGTGTGTCTACTAAATGAAATGAGAATTAATTATTTGTGTAAGTCTTGTTCGTATGTAAAATGTGTACCCCTAGTGTACAGCTTCCCTACAAGATTGAGATGCCTACTAGTGTAAATAGGGGTTGAGGTGTGAGAGAACCCTAAGTGAGAACTCCATGGTTTCCCTTAGACGTGTTCCTAACCTACTCCCCCACATATGAGAACCACACTTGTTGGTTCACAGTGCAAACCCACTCCTTGATGTCTATAACCCATGGTTAAAAAAGGAATTACTTGGGCCATATTGATTAAAAAAAATTGATATTTCAACAATAAAAGGCATTGATACTATGTGGAAGAGTCCACCATGATATTGTGAACTATCATATTTATGTGGTCAGGGACCACCTATTATTGCATGTTATTATACTTATGTGGTTATAGAACCACCATTCCCCTTCTCTCCTTAGGTGGCTTTATCAAAGTCACATGGTGCTCATAATGTGAAAGTTTTATTCTTATAGGAAATTTCTTCATTGTTTTTTTATTTTATTTTATGCCAGTAGTGTTAAATTTTACATTTCTTTTATTGGGGCTATTTAGCCATTTGAAAGTTGTTGTAGTCCATTTCCTCAAGAATGTATTTAATTTTTGTTTTTGAATTAAGATTGGAATGTTGAAATGCAGCTACAATTGATCTTTATTTAGTTTTGGGTATGTGCAAGATCATGATGGGCCAAAAAGTGACGATATGATGGGTATGTGGCTGACGACTTTTTTTTAACCCAAAATTGATGAAACAAAAAGAGTTTTTAAAGGAGATTCTCAGCTTTCCACCAATATAAATTATTTTTACTTTGAATTTAATAACTAATTATTACTCATTTTCTATTTGAATTTTGACTAAAGTCATGATTGATAGGCTAATTGATAAACATTTATAGCTTTCAAATGGTATCACATTTTTTGAATCCAAAACATGTGTCACTTTCTATGCTTCACATAGTATAGGATTAAAAAAATATTGAATTTCATGAAGTTTTGACCAAGTTAAGGTGGTCAAACATATGAGTTTTTATATTTTTTAAAAGTTGTAATAAAAAAATCATAATTAATTATTTACTTAGAAAAAATTACAAAAAAATATGCATCACATCGGGACATGATTCCTCTACTTATATCTAAAATATTATAAAAAAATATTATCATTTTATTATGGTTAGGATGGTCATTACTCATTTTCTATTTGAATTATGACTAAAGTCATGATTGATAGGTTGATTGATAAACATTTATAGCTTTCAAATGGTATCACATTTTTGAATCAAACATGCATCACTTTCTATGTTTCACATAGTATAGGTTTAAAAAATATTGAATTTCATGAAGTTTTGACCAAGTTAAGGTGGTCGACATATGAGTTTTAATATTTTTTAAAAGTTGTAATAAAAAAATCATAATTAATTATTTACTTAGAAAAAAATTACAAAAAAATATGCATCACATCGGGACATGATTCCTCTACTTATATCTAAAATATTATAAAAAAATATTATCATTTTATTATGGTTAGGATGGTCAAATAGACACCTACTTCTTATTTTTTCGTTGAAATTTAAGTACTACTCCATTGAAATTTTAAATTTTCACCAAATAGCTTTTTTTTTCAAATAAACTGAGTAGTTTAGAAACTACATTCAAATTGCTACAGATTCTATTCTTACATATTTTTGAAATAATATAGATAACTTATTCAAATTTTTACATGAAGTTGCCTAACTCTAATTTTTCTAAATTTGTTTCCATTTAAGGGCATGTTTTTTCCATGATGATCCTGCACATACCCTTTTCCTCTTGAATTTATATTTTTTTTATTGAAATGCTGGGATATAGTTTTATATTACTTAGTTTGACACTTCTTATTATTTTTCTAATTACTGGAAATTGTGGTCTAATGTGACATTTGTAAAATTGCCATATCCTGGGGGTTCCCTGGTAGGTTATATACAAGAGTAGATGGACTGGGGAAATATGAATTATTTGAAAGGGGTTGCAAATGGGATAGGTATGGGACATTCATTAATCCCCCTCGTCCTCATGCATAGTCATTAAGAGGCTCTAACTTGCTAGGCCTCAGATTAACCCCCTCCTCCGCATGCACAAACATCCCACCAGAGAACTCCACACTTGGCGTCTTTCAGACTAGGGAGTAATCAATTTCAACTATCTTCTCCTCAACATCCTTCTCCTTACAATGGTCCATAGTACCCTTCAAAACATCATTCAACACCTAATTTTTCAACTTAGCAATACTTTTGGAAGTCCATCTAGGCTTTCCTTGGCATCCTTCACCATGACATTATCTTGTGAGGCATCCTTACCACCCTCCTCAACATAATCTTGTCCATTAAACACTACATTTTCCTTAGACTTGGAACCCCTAGAAACAACATCCATATCGTTTCCAATAGACTAGGACTCTAACTACTAAAGAATAATCTTCTTGGCAGCACATTTCCCTTGGGGTTCCCCTTCTTTCTCTTCTTAGAAGGGGTAGTCGTAGGGGAATATAGCCCATCCTCACCCTCCTCATTATATTCCTCCTCCCTAGCAACACTGGTATCCGAACCAGTTGAGAGGGACGCGTCACTGATATCATTTTCCTTTCCCTTAATCATTTTAGTGAGGATGGGGGCTCTCACATGATCCAATATAAGCAGAATGAGGCCCTCGTACAGAATTGATGCCTTCCTATTTTTCAAATGAGTATACATCGACACCTCCAATGAAGAAAAGAGAAGAAAGGAAATGAAATAAAAAGCCCATGTCTTAAATGATTCAACAGAGTGAATAGGTGGCCTAAAATTGCAGTAAACCTGGCTTTTAGGGTAACATATTGCATGATGATCTCCATAATATTTGCTGAAATTTTCTTTAGAGACATTTATTCGTAGCCTTAAGATGACATCTTGATAAGCAGTTTTTGTTCATCATCCTTAAAGAATTGAAACATGGCTTCCTCATTGCTCTTCTTATCCTTGAAGAATTTGTGACCCACCAATGAAAAACTGGATGGCAACTATAAACTCCTCATTAATCTCAAACACCATACCCTTAACCTATAACTTATGATTGCCAATAGGAAAAAAAATTCCATCGAAGCCTTGGGATCATGGTCATGGAGTCTTTCCAAGAAAGGCATGAAATTATCATGCTCAAGAATCCTCCAAATTTTACGATTCTTCCTCAAAATAGCACAGGAATGGGGCTCAATTCTACTACACTCATCCCTCATGTTCAAAATTACCATAAGTAGAAACCCTCAGATAGAGACAGTCAACTAAGTCCAACAAGCAAAGGAATACGCACAAAGCATGTGACTATAATGTAGGTACCCACAAAGAATGTGACTATAATGCAATTTGATTGTTGGTTCCATCAGAATTAGCTTCATCTCTTAGATTCACTTTGTAGATCACAATTTGGAGTTGATTTTCTATTTTTAATCTTTCTCCCCGAAGTGTTGTTTGACTCATTCCCCTGTCCTAACATAAAAGGAAAATGTGCAGATTCACACCTTGATATGACTCACCTTTTGGTTATTAGACATTTCATTTTTTGTATCTTATTTCTTGAATGAAATTATAGAAATAGTTCCATCATACCTCTATTTTCCATTATCCCATTGTGATTCACCTATTTTTCTATGTTTCGTTTCTAATGCTTATATATACTACATTTCATTTCAGTCAATGTCATTTTTCTCTATTATTATCAATGAAATTAGAACTTTGATGCCAATTTTTTGAACAATTATATTCAATAACAACCAATAAATAGTGGAGCAACAAACAAAAAATATGCTTATTGATTTCAAACAAAATTAAAATTACCAATATGACAAAATATTCATTCAAGCCAATAAGGACTTAAATAAATTATAAATAGGTTTTTTATTTTCTAGATCAAAATGAGTGTATGCCAAGAGCATACATTTGTTTGATAACTCTAAAGACTATGAAACTTTAGACAGTTGAAAACTAATGGAAAAATAATCTTGTGAGGACTCATCTATAAAACCGTGAGGCTAAATCAATGGCTCATAACAAGCAGGTTGATTAATTCTCGTACAAAGATATCATTATGTGGCATAAAGTTGATGAATGGTCAGTGGTTGGTGAAAATACTAGTAAGTGGTAAGTGAGAATGTTGGTAGGTGGTAAATGAAATTTCTAGTAGGTTGTAGCTGAGGATGTTGATAGGTACCATTAGGTGGATGATCGGTTTAGATTCCAATAGGTGTTATTAATACTAACGCTTGCACCAGGAGGCATGCAATGGTTACGCAGATACAACATTAGGGGAGAGGTCCAAAGAGGTCGCACCCTAACTTCGGCTTCTAATTATCATACGTCGAAATTTCAAATCACTCCCAATTTTTACACAGCTTATTGGCAAGTTCTCTGCTTATAACTAAGGTTTCAGGGCCACATCATCAAATATGATGCCACATCAACATGTGTTTTTGTCAAGGTGTCCAAAAAGGCCCCAAAAATAGTGAGACCAATTCTTGTGCATTACATCATGAGTAGTTGAGCGCTGATGTGGTATCACATGATTGGTTGCTTTCTAGATCAAAAGCATACATTTTGTTTAATTATGGGTAGTCAAATCACAACTATTGGACATTATATAAACAACTATGGGTATTATATACGATTGGACCGCACGACTATTGGACCCTCTCCCTATATGTAACTTAACATGCTAAGTGTATTTTTAAAACTGTTCACATACCTTGATTGGGATTTCACGTTTTGAAAACAATCTGTGTGAGTTGTCAATACATCCTCATATTTGTGGGCTGGCTTAACCAGCACACTCTAAGCGTTGACCCGCTTAGGTGGCTGGTGTGGGCCCCTTAATCCGTCCCGTTCCCCGTTTCTAATCACCGTTGCCGTTCCCTGTTATCGCGCGCAAAGTTTAAGTTTTTCAAACTTTTTTCTCCCGCCCATATATCCCCATATGCAACAAACAGGTTTCCGCGCCGAACAGACTTCATCTGAACGCCTGCTCACGGCCTGTGCCAAAATGTGAGCTTTGTAACAGGATATGGAGGTCCATCATCACTGCTGGAAATGCTCTGGTAGACATGTCTGCAAAGTGTGGAAGCATAGACAAGGGACGCGAACTGTTTGACAGGATACCTCAAATAAACATGGTCTCGTTGAATGCTAAAATTGCAGCGTATGCACAAAACGCATTTGTTGAAAAGGATTTAGAAACTTTCAGTCGAATGTCATGGGCAGGTGTAAACTCAGACTCCGCAATCTTTGCCATCATCCTCCCTGCCTGTGCCAAAATGGGAGCTTTGGAACAGGGTATGGACATCCACCAGAGGATAAAGGAAAGGAATTTTGTCAGATGTTGTAGCTGCAACTGCCTTGGTAGACATGTATGCAAAATGTGGAAGCATAGACAAGGCACGTGAACTGTTTGACAGAATACCCCAAATAAATGTGGTCTCATGGAATGCCATGATTGCAGCATATACGCCAAATGGATTTGTTGAAAAGGCTTCAGAAACTTTCAAGCTAATGCAATTGCAGGTGTAAAGCCAGACGTCGCAACCTTTGCCAGCATCCTCCCTGCCTGTGCCAAAATGGGAGCTTTGGAACAAGGTATTCAATCAATCAAAGGATGAAGGACAGGGATTTTGTCAGATGTATAAAGCTTAATGGAAGGAAGATTTTGGTCAGATATTATCGTTGGGACTGCTCTAGTAGACATATATGGAAAATGTGGAAGCATAAACAAGGCACGTAAACTGTATGACAAAAATGCCTCAAAGAAATGTAGTCTCACGGAATGCAATGTTTGTGGGATATCCACAAAATGGATTTTACAAGAATGTTCTCAAAATATTTGAATTAATTAAGCATTTTGGAACATGTCCGGACACTATAAGCTTTGCTTGTGTTATATGTGCATGCAGCCAGGTTTTACATACTTCAATCACATGGGTAACCCTTACTGCATCACACCTACAATAGATCATTATGTGTGTGTGTTTGACCTACTTGCTCATGCTGGCTATCTTGAGGACACCTTTAACTTAATCATCAAGATGCCAGTTAAATCTTGGGTGGATGTGTGAATCTGTTTTCTTGCTGCCTGCAGATCCCATATGAATATAGACTTAGGAGCATTTACAGCAACGCTGTTTTTTATTTGGATCTTAAAAAAGATGCGACTAATGTTCTCTCAAACATCTATGCAGAAGTGGGCAGGTTGTGTGAGCAAATGGTAAGGGGATTGATGAAAGATAAGGAATTAAAAAGCTCCCCGAATGTAGTTGGATTGAAGGCCATAAAATGGTATGTGCTTCTTGTTAAAGAACCATCCAAAAGAATCATAGTTCACCATGTTAAACATTGACATACATGTATTATTGGATAAGCAATCCTAAGATACACATTCAATCCCTTATCGATTAGTGTGTGTTGATTATTACTTTGATGATCAATTCATAGCTAAGCTTTTTCTCTATTCATTAAGGAAAAAACCTTAAAATGGTTCTACTCTTTATGTACCTATTCTATGGGTTCCTTCCTCTATCTCACATATCTTTTCATGGAACACATTCAAGTCAACATAGGATTGTGGGTCAGTTACATCAATGTTATACATTGCAATCAAGGAGCAAATGAGAAGGTGATTGGTTTTATCTTCTATTATTAATGCCTTCTTTCATAGATCTCCTATCTTCTTCTCAACTCTAATATCAAGAGAGAATTTATTAAGAATATTTTCCCAAAGCTTCACAATCAAAATCTCTTGCACAAATATCCAACTTTTATAACACTTTGTACCACCTTGTATGATTATACACAGGTGATAGATCACCTTAAGGTCATCTCTTTGACCTTGATGACTCTATTTTTTAACCCCGTCCTCTTCTCAAGAAACCAATAATTCTACAAAGAAGAACACCAATAAATTATAATTTTCTCCTTAATCCAACCCTAACAATTAACTAAAATAATCAAATTTTCCTTACTCCTCTTTGTCATCTAAACTTACTATCTCCATTCACAAGCTAACTCTAATTGGATGAGGCTTGAAAAAATCATAGTTCCATCTTTCATGAGTTTCTTTGAATAACCTTATCCAACTTCATCCTATCCAACCCTTGAACCCCAACCTCTTCTATTTTACCAAATTTACCATTTCTTTATAGTATATTGACCTATTTTTCTATGAAATATGCCTTACTATTATACTCTCCTTTTTGTTTTTCTCAATTAGCTCTTTGGAATTCCTTATCACCAAATCATGTTCCCTTTTACCTAAATATTATTTTGCATCTTCACTTTCATAATATTCTCCTAGGATATGCTTCTATTAATCCAACCCTAGTAATTACTAGAGTTCTTTTTCTTTTTCTATTTTTCTTAAGTTTCTACATGGCAAGTTTTTCTTGACTTTTTCCTTTTTTTTCTCCTTTGTATTATTTTCCAATTTATCTTTTGTCAACTAGGATTCTCCTATTCTATTTATTTTCTATATTTGATTTGTTTGCTCCTCTAATTTAATTACTTGTTACTACTTTAGCATCATAGATTACATTTGGACTAGACAATTATTCACTTTTTAATCAATGGTGCCAACACATTATTATAGAACTATTAAATTTGGGACAACTATTAAACTCATGTGATTTATCACCACAAAAATAACATGTGGATTTTCCTCCCTTTTTTTCTTCTACACTCATTAGCATAATGCCTTAGTTTACCATAGTTATAATATTTTGGCCTTTTGGTCCTTCTTTCTCAAATACCTCTATTATTATCATGGTAGCCTCCCCTACCACCTCCATCTCAATAATTATCATGGTAACTCATGGAGGGTCATATATCTTGAATTTGTGGTACTATATAGTATATATTGTTAGGTGGTCTTATACTTTCTCTCAATTGAAGTTCCCACTAGCCATGTGCCAAATAAACATTCAATGCTTTTATAGCTAAACCCTATGTTCTATCCAACCCATATCCAAAAAATAATGAATCTTCTTCATGAAGTAACATTGGACACCTATTTGTGTCATGTTTGTCCCACTTTATACTTTACAATATATACTTACTATCTTTCTATGAAATTTCCCAAGTTCCCCTCTTAGTATGGTAGCCTTCGTGCCTTTGGTTGCCAAACATTCATTCCTTAGATGTTCTTCCCTAGTGTAATTTTTGAACCAAAACTTACTTCTTCTAGATGGCAGAGAGGTTGTTGGCCCATAGTTTTTGTTGCACCAAAAGATCAACCTATTAACGCCCAATACAACTACCAAAATTAATGGATCCATGAGAGGCAGTTAGTCCATGTCACGAATCCCAAGAGGAGCATTGACCTTCTGCCAAAAAACTCCCCCTCAACATTACCCGAGGGGATTAGAACCCAACACCTTTGGCTCTGATACCAATTGTTAGCCCATAGTTGTTGTTGCACCAAAAGATCGACCTATTAATGCTTGATACAACTGCTAGAGTTGATGGATCCACGAGAGGTGGTAAGTCCATGTCGCGAATCCCAAGGGGAGAGTTAACCATCTACCAACAGAGGTATCATATTTCTTACTTCAACATTATGTTGTCCAAATCTAAGTAAAATTGTCAATTTCATCCTTTCTTACTAAATCATTCTCCCTTATATTTGACTAGGATTATATTATGGTGATCAATTCTATTGCATCCTTATACAAAGAGGAAATCTTCTCTTCTACTTCTGCTATAATGTGAGAGGTTAAACCTAAAATAAAACACTCAATTCATTTATTTTATGTCAAGGTTTCTTCTAAATTTCTAACCACACATTTAAATCATTGTTCATGATATTTTATTGATTCCTCCTTAGTTTTTGTGATCTTCCATATTTTATTTGTTTTTTTGCTCATACATTAGGTGAATGGAAATGGGTTAGGGACTATTAATGTGGTGTGTCTAATGTTATTTCATTATTCTTTCAATTGAACTAAATATAATTTGTAATAGCAATCATGAAGGAGGTGGATCATGATGATGGTGATTAGAAGTTGAAGGCATTTACACAACTTTCCCTATCCTAGGCACTAGGAGAGAAGGTGGAACATCTTTCAATTTAGTAGGTGGGTATGCTTATTAGTGGAGGAATCAGGATGCCATTTTTGGGAGTTGTTCCCATGTGAATTCAATCATTGAAAGATGTTCATTTTTGAGATTTTCTATTATTAGAAGATGCTCTCCAAGAGGTGTATAGGTTTTTGAATGAAACCAGAGTTTTGGAAAAGCATATGAAGATTTCTTGTCCCATTATTCTATGAATTTTGGGTTATTATAGTTACATAGGTGTTATCAAATTGAAGGGAGGAGTGTGTTGTTTATGTACTCTTATTTCAAACGATTACTACATACTTGAGTCTCTCTTTGATATTCAAGTTTTTCCTACAATGGTTTCTCCATGCATATCTGGTGTTATGTGCCATATTCTAATGGTTTGTTTATTTGTATTTATTGTTATATACTTCCACATAATTTCATAATGCTTAATCTAATGTTGAAGAGCTTACATTTGTAGTAATCTACCCTACTTTACCAACAGTATGAATTTCCCATCATACAATTTTAGAATTTTGTACCTTATTTGTAAATGTTATCAATTGCTCCACAACCTCAAATTCCTAATGAATTAATTATTTCCCTTTCACGAAATTGTTTATTTTTGTTTCATGTCCACCATGATGCCTTTCACTCCTCCCATAGAATTTCTACCCTCCCTTAAAATTATAAAATTGCATCTACACCTTTAGTCCCCCACTTTACTCTATGGAGGTCCAAATGTCTCATTTAATTTTATAATCCTCATATATTTTTATCCAAGATCTACCACTCTATTATATACTTATACTTTTCAAAGTTTCAATATTTATGTAAAGTAATTGCTAAGTGCTCATCAAGTTCTACATCCTGGCTCCAAATGTTTGCTCCTCATTCATAACACACAATATAGCTAATTTATTTGTGTAACTCAACTTTGTGGAGTCTGTTTGAACCATCAGACCTACCCCTCCTTGTGCATGCAACATTAATTATCCTTGGACATGCTCAATGTGTATACCTCTTTTTCAATGACCACTCCATCTCATTTTAGAGATGCCATTTTTTATGCATGGTACATACTTATTGATCTATATGTGCAAGTTAGTGACAACTTAGTTCTATGTGGTAGTTTGTGATGGGCATTCACTTGGTGCCACATGTCACAATGTTTACATCACTAGTGGGCCCCAAACATTTAATATTATAGGCACTTGGTCTTCCTTGACATGCTATATGGACTCAATAGTGAATGATTTCTTGCTAGAAGTCACCTTCAATGGTGGTATGCCTAAGCTTGCATTGATGTGGTTGGATTTGTAAAGTTGTAGGAAGTTACTACAGACTATACATGACACCTATGTGGCAAATTTAGTAAGCTCAACTCTCCCTTTGTGGCTTGTTTTTCCATTATGTATGCATGGGTGACATGGTGAAGATGTATGGCATCTTCCAGTTAGTAACACATAAACTAGCCTCAACAATTAAAATTATTAATGTGCATTTTTCTTCAAGTTTTATGTGTTGGCCATATAATATCATTCCATTTTCATGGTCATAAATCTTCATCAAATTAATCAACCTTCATCTCTTAATTGTGATGCTTGATATCCCCATGTGGCACATCCATTGTGGTGTTTGGCCTCATTGCATTAGTCTCCTATTGGTCCTTCTAGACCCCTCTTACAAACATAATTATTTTGAGATATTTGAGTCACTCACATGGCGACTTATCAATGGTGCCACATGTCTTCTCCAGTGGGTCCTTTCTTCTACATAGCATGTTAAAACTTTTCTCATTTCTTATTGATGGTGTTAGCTATGATATACCCTATTAATTATTGTCTTAGCCTTCTAAAGTGATTCTAATTATGCATCTTGAGATTATGTGGCTTTATGTAGATCATTGATCTAGAGTATTATTTTGTACCATTATAATAACCATTGATAGATTTACCATATATAAAATGTGATAATGTAGGGCTCACTCTTGATGGTCTTCAAGCACTATATATGCTATTATTTAGGTATTTCCTTTGTGACAAGTGTAATAATTATAGAGGCCAACACAAATAGTAAGTATGACCATTTCTATATCATTATATTATCCAAGAACTCACCAATATATTGACATCTAAAACACTAGTGGTTGTGTTTTGAATTTTTTGTTGTCCATGCCTTAGTTATGCCCTATGTGCCCTAAATATAGGGTTTTCTTCCTCTAGCCATTAATATTGTGAATATGGTGGGTGTGGGTGTGTATTGTGTCCTTGGTGATATATTTGAATTACACATAGTTTGATATGGCTTGCAATTTCTATAGAGGTGTTCCATGTCATTGCATACTTATATTCTTTTTATTATAATTAATGTAGAGATGACCTTCATTGCCATTTGGTACAACTGATTGTCCTAATATAAATTTTATCCTTATGGTTATGCAAAATTTTAAAGGGATTGGATTTTAATGTGTTGAGTGAATAAGGGCCTATGTTAAATGACCAAATTATACGTACATGCCTATGCCATTTTGTTGGAATGAATGAGCTAGAATTTTATATATAGAGAAAAATAAAAATGTAACATGTTAGTAAATTTGCTATAGAACAAATACATAAAAAATGTAAGGTAGCTTGTAATAGTTTTAGGGTTTTGTAATGTGTTATTTTGAATCTTAATCCATTATATAAATTCATTTTATACCCCATTGAAGATGAATATATCCATGTATAGTTTGCTTAGTCTATGAATATATCCATGTGTTTTGGATGAGCTTTTGGGAATGATGCATGTTCCCCTAATTATATTTTATAATGAGTGTATTGTGAGTGATTAGGTAATCATCATAAATATTATAAAAAAATTATGAATCTTTCATAGAGAACTCATTTGTTCACTCCAATACAAGAAGCTCATGTATTTTCTCATGGATTGTTCAAGAATGTTCTATTCTTGATGTAATAAATATATGGTGTGTCCCCTATGTGCATAGAGTTGAGCTTATATATGTAATCAACCACACTAGGTCCTTTTAGCTGTCATCTTTCACATGTTATAAATTTTAAATCACACATGCATTTACTCATTTGGTTTGTAGATTCAAGTTTGTTACATGTACAAGATAAAAGAACCAACATGTAGTGAGTTTAACCCTTCATCACTCCATTGCACATACAAAATCCATTGTAGTATCTCTAACTGTTAGTAGTTCTTCCAAATCTACATAGCTCATTTCTTTAGTAATAGAATATGTTAAAAACAACCATTCAACTAACATTTTTTTAGAGCTTTATACATTGTTGTCTAGTTTTCTTTCAAGTATGAAGTGTAGTCTTACACTAAAATTAATTATTAGGAGGTAAATATTAGTTATGTCAATCTCATGCATGTCTTCCTTTTCTACAGAACAAATCAACACATCAAAGCTCAAACATGTTATTAAGGTTTTTAGTGCATTGGGCATGGTTTTCTTTAAGACCCATTATGGTCATTCATATCTTTTTAATTATACGATAATAAAACCTTAGTGAACACACAATTTGGTGTAGTAAAGAAAAAATAAGGAGAAAGTACTTATTCTCATGCATTTTCCCATGTTACCATTTATCTAATCATAAGCTGCAATTCCTATTATCTTGAGTTGACTTCCTCTAGGGCTTAGGTGTGGTTTATCTTTAAAGGCTTTAGGGTGTAAATTTTTTTGAGAGCTAATAAGTGGTACTATTAATAAGGAAGCATTGAGGGTTTTCATTATTTGAGTATGTTAGTCATATTCACATCAATATCATGGTGAATTACTAGTTAGAACAAAGATCATTTTCTCTTCCCAAATAAAAGGTAGTGAATTTAATTGATCAAACAAATTTAAATACCTAAATTAAAAATTTGAATATGGAAGGAGGAATAATTTCATGATATTTTTTAGACATTGGAGACCCAAATTTTCATGTGAGAAAGCAACAAACAACTTTGAGAGCTAAAAATATAAGTTAGCTCAACTTTCTTCTCATGAGCATGAGGTTGGTCCATATGGTAATGATAAGTTGTCTGTAGTTTTAAGAAACTAATGTACTTTAGATGACTTGATTGATAAATTTGGTCTAGAATACTATGGAGTATGTGGATATATGCAACTAAATTGAATGTGAGACTCATTTCACTAATGATAAGCTTCTTCAATATGTCTATGTCAATGCCTTTGGTCAATATGAGATACCAAATCATTATTTAGTACACTTTAGAGAACTTATGGAACAAAGGTACAAAAGGGTCGAACCTTTCAATGATGACATCAAATCCATAATTGAGACTACCATCATGCACTTATAGAGTGGGTATTGGTTGATAAATAGGAAAGTTGGTATTAAGAATGTTACTAATTATATAATTATGCCTAATTTTGTTGTTCCTAATATAGATAAAGGAAAACGTAGGATAGAGATTGAGATCAAAGATCATTATATTTCATCAAAGGATGGCTAAGAAAATATGAGCACCCATGTAAAATCCTATAGTACAAAAGAATATTGTTCTAAGAACCAAGAAAACTAAAATACCTACAAGTGTAATGAGGTCCCAAAGAAAAGAATGTGAGCTCAAAATCATGTGGGGTAAAGGAGACATCTTGTCATGGAAAAGAAGCTATCAGTTATAGCTATGCTAATAAAAATAAAAAATGTTTCTAGGTGGGTGGTCAAGTTGTGCAACTAATCCTTGATGTTCTTTCCATCAGAGTGCCCCAATCCACACCTTTTCCTAATGACACTCTTATTGACATAGATTTAGCTCCAAATCAAATTAAAATCCAAATTCCCCTAGCTAGAATGTTCAAAATACTTGAACATAAGGATAATGTGTTGTCTAATATTATTTCCCTACCATTATCGATCAACCTATTAGTTCTTCCATTGATCCCAAACTTGATGTCAATGCCCAAGAAAAAACTTAAATCTATCTAAGAACATTATTAGTAGAAATAAAAATAAATATTCTAGATTGTACTAAACTGTAGGCAGGATGGATGTAGGTGAAGGTTGTGGAATTTTAACGTGATGAATTTGTTTAAAATTTTCTAAATCTGTTCAACAAATCCATTTTATTCATACTCTACAGCCATGTCTTTCACGAGATGGTATCTTTTGAGATGTTCCATCAAACAGTTCATGTGCTTTGTCTAGTATTCAACATTTTGCATACATTGATTTCCAACCATAATTTCTGATAAATAGACCTCTTCCCTTTCACTTTGATGAGTGGGTATACGCTGATCTGAAGCTCCCTTACTCACATGAGCTGTGAGGATGCTGGCGTAGGGCGTGGAAATTGTCTTTATACTTGCCAGATGCATTTGGATGAAACATTTAAAAAACTCCTGCACAAGCCACGCGAAATAGCTGACACAGGCCACGACATCTTTATGAAAGCTTCAAAGGCCATGTATTTTGTGCAGATCCAGTTATAATATTTCTTTGAAATAATCTATCAAACAATTGTCCTGCCTTGTCTATGCTTTCACATTTTTCATACATGGTTGTCAGAGTAGCTATGACCATAACATTGCCGAACCGCCTGAGGAAACCCATATTTTCTTACGCTGCAACAACTATTTTCCATGAGAGACAACCAAACACTTTACCGGCTTGACCAAAACTTTTGCAACGCAGGAACTTCAGTAGTGCTATGCGTGGGCGGGAGAACTAGTTTAAAACTAAGCGGGAACAATTTGAACACGAACGGAAACGGAAACAGAGAACACAAATGGGACGGCCTAAGTGGGCCCCACACCAGGAAACGTAAGCGGTCAACGCTTAGAGTGTGCTGGTTAAGCCCAGCCCATATTTGTATGCAAAGAAAACTCACAGCCAGGAGGATGAAAGAAAAGGAAAGGGGGTTCTAGGTCATGGGGAAGCTTTCTAACGAATTCCTGGTATTTGAAAATAATTCTTAGGATTGCCACGTCCCTATGTAAACTGCATGGCATTCACGTTTGGAGTTGCATGTATTCTAGGCATAACACGTTTAGTTCAATTCATTTCTAAAGCATTACAACCTGCATTTTTTCCTTGACACTAAGTTTCGAGACTGTAATATTTTGATGTATGCCGATGAGACAACCATACCCAATTGATTTAAAGAATAGGACTCAGTCATCTCCTATAATCACTTGCAAACTTCATATCATAATAAACATTCATTATGAGTTCAATACGAACTAGTTGTTCTATACACATATTCCAATTTGTTCAGGATCATCATTTTGCATATTTGATAAAAAAAAAGGGTATGTATCGATTGATAATGTTGAAGTGGGTTACCGACCTTGAGGTACCTGTGGTGTCAATCAAAGTGTTAGCTATTTTTTTTTATCAAAGGTGAGTTTCTTTTTAATCACATGAAAATTATTCAGTTAAATCTTAATAAAACACCACACAATAAATATTATTAAATCTTTGATCCTGTGATAGTGAATATGAAAATGTTAAAATGGACAACAACTCTTAGACAAATTTATAGCGCAAGTATATTCTAGTCCAAGGCTTATTCAAATGCATGTGTATGTTTTTGTGTATTGTAAAGCTGTAGCAACATGAAACAAGTAACCCACATCTACCCTGACACTGTTACCACCAAATTTCACTGCCATGTCTTTATTGTTATTCATAGCTCTACAAAAGCTTCCAAAATTCACACCTATTGTTTAAAAAAATTCTCCAACCGAATGTGGATGTTCGGTCAAGGAATGTCATGACTAAAGAATATGCGAGGAGCAGGCAAGGGCATAAAGCCATTGTTGTTTATCATGAAATGCGAATGCAAGCTATTCCCACGAAAAAAAAAATTGTGTTTGTTCTCGAGGCGTGGTCTGCAAAAGGGAAGGTGCATCCATTCTCACATCCTCAGCTATTGAACGTTGCAGTGGGATGTTTTTGTGTCTACTGCTCTTGTAGGCATGTATGCCAAATATAGCTTTATTGACATTCATGCCAAGTGTTTGACAGAATTCCCTTAAGATAAAGAGATGTAATTGCATGGAATGCTATGATTGCAAAATATAGAAAGCATGGGGATGTGGATGAGATGTTGAGTATTGTCAGGTGCATGCCCAATCCCACCTCCGTCAGCATCATCACTTTACTTTCTGCATTTGTGGATGCAAGCTTTCTGAAACAGAGCAAGCTCATTCATGGGTATGTTATCAAACTTGGTTTTCATACAAAGGTTTCCGTCTTAAATGCTCTAATAGACATGTACAGATTGCTCTCTAGGTGTTTGATGAACTATCAGAGAATGAAAAAGATGTGGTGTCGTAGAGCTCGATGATTTGTTGGGTTTGCATAAATTGGGTAGCTTAGAGAGGCCTTGGCTCTATTCTTGTTGGTGTAGGTTTTTTATTTTCCTTATGTTAGGGAATATTTATTTTTCCTACACATTATTAAGCATACCTTAGGTTATAGGAGATGTGGTTTATGTGACGACACATGGCGTAATCCATCGGTTACATGTGTTGCTCCCACTCACACTTTGGGTAGTTGAATGTCACACCCTCTTTTGGATTTATTTGCCACCTCCTCATAACCATTTTTTGTCTTTACCTGAGTTGGCATAACCATGTATTTGGCATTTACCAAGTAGGTAAAACCTCCCACCTATTATGGGTTAAGGGGAGTTATTATTCCTCTTGGTTTTATATGCCTATATTTTCCTATATAAGCAAGCCCTCACCTCTCCCTATGTTGATGAGAACACTAGCTCAAATTATGAGTCTAGTTCAGTGCTAGGAGACTGTTGAGTTTTGTTCATCTTTGAGTTCTTATCTTGCTTTCCTTCAGTCACTTTGATCTTGGGTGGTTTCACAACCAAATCTAACATGGTATCAGAGCATCAGATCTGCAAGCCCCTTCTCAAATTTGAGAGATTTGTGAGTGTTTAATCAATATTGCAGGTTTCAACATGCCTTTGCTTGTCTTAAGTAGGTGATTCTACCTTTTCATGCTGTTTTTTGGTTGTTGGGGTCGTTTTATGTTGCTAAAGACATTTTTTTTACACTACATCCATATTTTTTTGTATATTTTAAAGAAAATCCGCCATCTGGGTTTTGTTCGTAGCAGAAAAAAACCATCTGGGTCGTTGCTAGTTTTTGCATACAGGTTACATATTTTGCAGAATCTAAATCAAAACATTTCTGCAGACCCCCTCTCCAATTGCATTTTTGATTTTGCAGTCAATCTTTGGAGGGCCATAATTCAGTCATACAAGCTCTTTTTTCAGAGATTTTTTTTTTGATTTGGGGTAGAATTTCACAGGATTTGCAGTGGTGTGATCCATTTTTTCTCAAGTGATCTGGATTTTCCAGAAAATCAGTTTTATCAGCAGATCTGAAGGACAATTCTCATTTTTTTAACTTCAAATTGATGTAACTTTCACATACGACCTCATATTGAGGTGATTCTTTTTTTGAAAGTGAATATTTTTTTGAGCACTACACATTGGTACTATTTTGAGGTTCTAATTCTGAGATTTGATTGTACTTTCAGTATTTGGGTCTATTTTAGACATTTGTAAAACTCTGGAAAACAACTCCAGCATTGTAAACGCACTGATTTATAAAGTGCCAAATTATTTTTTGTTGGGGGGGATTCTTGATTGAGTGAAAAAGGGGGGGTCTCTCTTTGTGTGTGTGTGTTTTTTGATCTGTTCACTTGTGCTTTTCTTTTCCTTCACACATGGATCATTCTAAGGTTCCTTTGCTAACACCTTATAATTATGCAACATGGCATCAACATGCATGGAATGCCTTAATGCAACTTGGGTATACTCCATATGTTGAAAACAAGGTAGCTGAACCTGAAGATGATAAGGAAAAGATAAAATGGATGCTTGAACATACAAAAGCTCTTGGATGTCTTCGTAGCTTTGTTTCCCTTGATCTTATGTTTCAGATTGAATCTTGTACAAATTCACATGATGCTTGGGAAAAGTTAAAATCTTTGTATGGTACAACAGATGAAGTCAAAGGCTATCAGATTGAAAATGAATTGATGAGCCTTGATCCAAAGAACTTTGGCAACATCCAGGATTATATTACTAAGGTCAATGATCTGAGAGCACAATGTAAAGCTTGTGGTATTGATAAAAAGGACATTCAGTTAATCTATAATACACTGAATAAACTTGGTCCTGAATTTGCAGCTTTTGTTTCTAGCTTTCATACTCATAGACTGACTATGGGATCTGCATACACTATGCCTTCATTTGTATCTTTTTCTGAGATGTTAATGCATGAACAACAAAAGCTTCTTTCTATGGGTCTCATAAAGCCATCACAGAATCAAGCCTTGTTGGCTAGTCAGCCTAAGGGACAGAAAGAGTTAGGACAATCTAACAAGAAACAAAAGAAATCTAAGAAAAATCCACACACAGATCAAGCACAACACAAATCCTCTACAAGGGAGGACTCATCTAAGAAGGAGAAGTCTACTTGTTCATATTGCAAGAGGATTGGACATGAAGAACATTCTTGTTATAAGAAGGATATTGATGAACTGAAACATCTTCTTAAGAAGAACAACATTGATCTACCTTCTAGAATGTCTGAGTCTACTTCTTCTTCTTCACATTCCAAACAGTCAGGATCTAGTAAGGATAAAGGTCATGCAGAATTTGCTTTGAGTCTAAGAAAAATAAAGGTAAAGCTCTTTGTGCTTCTACAAGTCATGAATCAGGGAAATGGCTCCTAGATTCTGGAGCTTCTCATCATATGGCTTCTTCACAGTCTATGTTCTCTTCTTTTGAGCCTTGTGCTATGCCACCTATTCTGATGGGCAACAACACTTACATGAGTGTAATTGGGAAGGGTTCTGTTGATATTGGGGATGGCACCTTCAATGATGTTTTGTGTGTACCTCACTTGACAAACAATCTTCTTTCCATCTATCAGATCACTCATGGTGGAGCAGGCAAGACTGTGGAATTCACACCTGATTCAGTTATCATCAGAGATTTGGAGAGCACAAAGATAATTGCTACTGGGATAGTTGATAATGAATCTCGGTTGTATACCTTTTTAGACTTTGCACCTGATGACGGTTCTGATCCTTTGGCTATTGATCACACTCCTTGTGTGACATTTGATTTTGAGGAGAATTTTGGCTATTTGAATCTTGGTATTCTCACATCAGATCCAGTTATTGAGCCTTACATTCCTTCTCCTCTATCTACTGTTGCTTCTGAGGATACTTGTGTTACATTCATGGCTACTTGTGATTCAGTGCAACAGGATCGACATTGTCTTCCAGATATAGTTGCTTGGGATGACTACTTGACAGACATTGCAGGTTTGTTCATAGAGTCTCATATTTCAGACTTGGGAGACACTATTCATGACATCCATCTTCTCTTTGATGAAGTTGATTCTTCTTCAACTGGTTGTTATGGAGGAATATTTGGATCCTCTTGTTCATTCTCCACATGATCATTCATCATAGTTTGACATGAGTGTGGATACTTTTGAGCAGCATTTGGAGGAGGCATCTTTGTTTTCATATGAGATATATTTTTCTTTAGATTTTGTTTTACATACATCTCCACTAGGTTTTGGATTGTCATCTTCATCAGTGTGGCCTAGAACACATGATTTGGTGGTGGCAACTTTCGGCATCAACATGGAGACAAATGAGCAGTTTTCAGAGACTTCATACATTTTGAACTTCCTTCCCTCATATTCATTGCAGTAATGGGAAGACATTCTTCATACACCTTTGGTTTTGTTTCTTCCTAAGGGGAGGAACATTGTTCAATGATCATGGACCATGTTCTGCATTCAGTTTCGAGCTTCAACCATTGGCACAGTTGACTACTTTGGGGAAGGCTACATGGTCTTTCCTATCCTTTCTATTTTGGAGGGGACTTCTTCCTTGCATGGGATTCTTCTTGTGTTGGGAAACTTGTTTTCTTTTCTCTCTTTTAGGGAGGAGTTTTGTCCCACTGGGTTTTCTCCTTTACTTCATTTGTGAGAGAGTATTTTGTACATGGGTACCTAACATGACCTAGTAGCCAGGACCCATATTTGCATCTTTATGTCTTTTCACCCACCTAAGCTATGCTTAAGGGGGGGTGTTGGTGTAGGTTTTTTATTTTCCTTATGTTAGGGAATATTTATTTTTGCTACACATTATTAAGCATACCTTAGGTTATAGGAGATGTGGTTTATGTGAGGACACATGGCGTAATCCATCGGTTACATGTGTTGCTCCCATTCACACTTTGGGTAGTTGAATGTCACACCCTCTTTTGGATTTATTTGCCACCTCCGCATAACCATTTTCTGTCTTTACCTGAGTTGGCATAACCATGTATTTGGCATTTACCAAGTAGGTAAAACCTCCCACCTATTATGGATTAAGGGGAGTTATTTTTCCTCTTGGTTTTATATGCCTATATTTTCCTATATAAACAAGCCGTCACCTCTCCCTATGTTGATGAGAACACTAGCTCAAATTATGAGTCTAGTTCAGTGCTAGGAGAGTGTTGAGTTTTGTTCATCTTTGAGTTCTTATCTTGCTTTCCTTCAGTCACTTTGATCTTGGGTGGTTTCACAACCAAATCTAACAATTCTTTCAGAGGCAGCAAACAACTATACAACCTAACCATGTCACTATACTCAATATTCTCTCAGCCTGTGCTACTTTGGGAGCACTGCAACATATCCATTCAACTCTTGCTTCAATCTATTTATAACAAACGAGAAATTAAATTTACAATATCAGTTTCTTTGTGATGGAGATAATATCTGAACAATCTTTTGGTGATTTGATTGAGCATTGGAGATCTAATTTGATTTCCCTCTATTATAATTGTATCTTTCAATGCCAACTATTTCATTCAATGCATAGGTAAGCTTTTCCTTTTATGCGGTAAAGCTTTGCAGTTGACTGAAAACAATGCCTGTTTTGTGGTAAAATGTTGTGGGTTGCCGATGTCTGTCAGGTTTCAGACTGAAACCTCCCGCTATATAGCCTATCGGCTAATAAAGCTTTGTAGTTGACTGAAAACAATGCTTGCTTTGTGGTAAAATGTTGTGGGTTGCCAGCATCTGTCAGGTTTCAAACTAAAACTTCCCACTATACAGCCTATAAGCTAATTAATAGTGAAAATTAACACCTTCCACTAATATTAATATTAATAGTCACAAAAATTAAATTAATATTGGTAGTCATAGACAATTAATAGTCCACTACATCTCCCACAAATTTTTCGGAAGGCCAAAAAATCTCTTCTTCCTAGGTCCTTCCTTGGAAACTTTTTTGATAGATGAAAAAGCTCTTCAGACAAAGCTATTGATACCTATCACAAACTTGTAGAAAGACTATCAATAAAATTCAATAATTTTTATGGGTATTGAAAAAACATGAAATGGATTTTAATTATTTGTCTTTTTATCAAATTATCCCATTAGATTCTTTTGGAAACTTAAGATGGCTTTAAGCTAATTTTACAATCTTTCATTATAGATTTAGAAAACCATTATCTAGCGATGGGATAAAACTTAATTCTTTGAAGAGGGTAATTCCATGGTTGGAAAAATTAAGCAAACCACTATCCTTCTTTTATGTGGTCAAGTAATTCTATCATTTCTAAACTTAGTCTAGCACCCAAAATGTTACTTTGATCTTCAAAATTGAATTGATAGATTGTATGAGTATGTTAGAAGATTAATTTTTTTTTTGGTTAAAGACAAAAGTTTGAATATTATCAATATTATAAAAGTTCAAAATTACAAGGAAAAAGTATAAATGTTTAAAAAAAAACTATATATATATATATATATATATATATATATATATATATATATATATATATATATATATATATATATATAAGAGATAGGGGGCTAGAACAAAAACAATGGCCCAAATGATAGTACCATGTCAAGAGGAGGCAAAAATAGAACACAAGTCATAGAATAGAGAGTATGAAAAAGTCAAAGAAAGGAATTTTTTATGTAGGGCATAGGTTGAAGTTGCATATACAACAAGAGGGGTAGCATTGATGTCTATGATCCATTAGAGATCTAATGTAGGCTCTAGATTATTCACCTTTATTCGAAAGTAACAGTTGATGCGTGTTAGAGCATGATGTTGAAATATTGACATAGTGCAAAATTCATTGAGGAATGGAATCAATTCCACTATTGCACCCTCCTCATGCACATGCTATATGTCTAATAGCCTTGGAATACCAAAACCTAAGAAAGCTACATCCAAAGTATCCTCAAGCTCACCTAGATTGTGTTTTTTGAACAATTTTTTCGTCAGGACCCCCACCAACTCCTTTTGTTCTCCTAAGTCTGGGAGGGAAACCACAAACCTCAACATGATATGTATGTTTACCTTGTAGCCTTCTTCTTCCCTTAGGAAATCAACACCAAGTATCATATTTATTGCTTTTATATCCCTTTCTATGTAGTGTTTCATGATCACCTTCAAATGTTGGTCTATGATAGCACCATCAAAAGCTATCGGGTGCCTTGAACCTCTGTCGAATATTTGGGTGTCCATTCTTAGCCTAATACCATCCAATTGTGGGAAAAATAATTGTGAGTGTATTTCTATGGCATTTTAGATAGAGCAAGCTACTACCTTTTCCCAAGCTTTAGGCAAGGGGAATTTATTTCCACATTTATTTCACATCAAAAGAGATATTAACACAGCTTTAAAGTATTTAATTATCATTTTGGTGCCTACGAACAACATAACCACTTGATGGTAACTATAATTTTCCATAGAAGTATAATGCAACCACGCAACATAGATTTTTTAAAATTATCTTCCCTTTAGTAGTGATACTGAAATGACTACAAAGTGCTTTAGTCCCACTTTGACATAAGCCAAGTTGCCAATAAGTACTAAGCTGCAATTTATTCATAAATAGTAAATCCCTTGATCAACTAGCAATTAGCATTGACATGAGTTGAAATTCTGCCAAGTGAATGACCATAATGGAAGTTAACAGATAATTTATGATATTAAATTGGTCAACATTATTGAATGTAAGTCCTATTAGTCATTTTTGTGTAAAAAACCAATAATTTCTTATAATTTTGGAAGTGCCAAAATCAATGTCGACACTACCATAGGGAATCTTTGCACAATTTGAAGTTGTTAGTGGTATGAAAGGCTGCTCCAGGTAGTGAAATAGCACCAGGTGTTATGCCCTTGGATCTATTAGGGGAATTCACAAGATTAAGACAAGCACCAATTTTAATAAATCTTAGAGACTTGCGAGTAGTTGGGCATGGCTTCAGATGGGCCTTTGATCTATGAAAAATGCTCAAATACACCACATAACCATCAAATTTATTCCTCTTTTACCTCTAGTGTAAAAAAAAAGTAACCCTTTCTCACACTTAATTTTGGAATGAATAATTAATGATAAAATGGACTTAAGTGTGCCTTGTTTAGGGTGTTGTAAAGTGTATCTTTACACTTTCACACTAATCTAGGGATTTACTAATTAATTGAGGTTAATTTGAGCTTAATTATCCCATTTAATTCAAACCTAAGCCTGATTTATTATATTTTTCGAGGGATAAAACCTAACACTCTTAAATGAAATTACACAACACTTAATTTTGCAAGGAATGTGTCCTAGGATAGTGACCTAGGACCCATTCACCACTTGGCGAATGGGTCTCCACTAGGTCCTAGGACCCCCTTTTGGCATTGACATTTGACAATCCCTGAAATATGTCTTAGTTGAGTATGCTAGGACACATTCACCCTATGGCGAATGGGTCCTCTATAACTTAGGAATTCCCCATTGGGATATGTTTTTGGCTATATTTTAATGATTTAAAATCCTAGATTTGATGTCATCATGTGTTATTTAAACTTTGGAATTTAATTTTAAGTATAAATATAAGGTTATTTCACATAGTTTCATCTAAGAAATCCTAGCAACTTCAAGTCTTTAAGAATTATAGCAAGGTTATGATCAAGAGAGTATTCAAGATAATTTTTAAGGAATTAAAGGGTAGATTTATAGAGTTTATTGCAGCAATAAAAGATCATATCATCGTGTCAAAGAAATAGTGCATCATGCATGTTGTTGAGCTAATATCTTGATGTAGCATTGTAGATCCTATTCACGCATTGTTTCATATCAAGGTTCATGATCAAGATTTTCATTCATTGAGGTCACTTAATGTTATATTTTTGATTTATCATCCAATATTTCATCCATGGTATCATTGTTTCATGTTTCATGTTTATATTTCATTATTTCATTAAGGTTTAATTACCAAAATGGGGTTTGACCAAGGAAAACCCCTATTCCCTAAAAATCAACATTTTCTTCTCGTTTAATGTATGGTTGTAGGTTTTAGGTTCAAGATCAAGTGGGGAGAAAAAGTTGTCAAAGTTATAAAAGTTGTTGGAGTTGCAAAGTTGTCATCTTTCTTGCAAGATCAGATAAACCAAGTTACATAATTTATTTCTAAATTTTGGGAATTGAACACCTAGGATTTGGGAGTGCAGACATTGAACAACATAACCAAGAAATCAATTTTCTAGAAACTTAGCAGTGACCCATTCGCCATTGGGAAAATGAGTCCTTAGTGAGGCCTAAAAAAGTACTTTTAATAAGAGTTAAACATCATTTTAGCATCTTAAAACCTACCTTTCTGTTGTTATTACAGTTAGGTTTGTTTCTTGATTATTAATTACATATTATAGCCCTCATAATTGAATGAAACAAATAAGTAAAAATTATGTGCATCCATTTTTTTTATTAGGTAAGCAAGGAAGGGCCCTAACCCATACAAAATGAAAAAAACAGAGCCAAACAACTCAGCAAGACAAAAAAAATAGAGCCAAACAACTCAGCAAAATAAACTAGTCCATCACAGCCAAACTAAGAGAAACAACACCCAACATAGCACTAGTCAAAAACAACAAACCATGAGAAAATATTCTAGGAACAATGCTTGAACTAGGCACAAACTTAGATGGCGTGTTAAAAAAAACCATAACTTTTTTAGAAGAATGCTTCTTCTTTCTATGAAATTTTGTCCAAGGAGAATTAGAAACTGAGGTTGAGAAATTTTGAATAGAGGGAGAGGACTCCCCTCCTGAGTAGCAAATAAGAGGAACAACTAATACTTCAAGTGAAGAATTTGAAACCAAGCCTGAAACCATGGAATTTACAACATCATTTTCCACAATAGGGGTAGCCAAAGAAATAGTGTTAATAGCATTAGGAGCAACCATAACCAAAGATCACTTTCTTGTATCCATAGGAAGAGCACCATCCACCATAACTGATTCATGTGACATAGAAAGAACTTGCAAAGGAGAGTTTGCAAGGGAAACAAAAGTATTGTTAATATTATTTTTTCTCCCAAAAGGATGAGGCCTGGAATCTTCATCAAAAGAATCAGAATTAGTAGTAGGGTGTACTGTTAAGTGCTCACAAAGTGAATTCTTCCACCAGGTAGAAGAGGAAATAGTATGCGAGCCACAAAAATAGGCACGGTCCAAGTGACCTACAACAAAATAACATCTCCAGTGAAATGGGAGACCCTTGTAATCTACCATTTGAGACCATAACCAATCATGAACCTAAGAAACTACCTCACTAGCTAGAGCCTTCGAAAGATCAACCTCTACTAGGATCCTAGTAAAGGAGGTATGAGTAAAATTCTTGGAAGCCTTATCTGCTCTCAAGAACCTACAAATAGCATTACCAAAGCCCTCATAGGAAGAGGACCACCAGAACTATAAGGGAAGATAAGGAAATCTTACCCAAATAGGCATAACATCTAAGGGTTCATTCAAAGGATTAAAAGAATAAACCCAAAGTATAATGGAGAGGGGCTAGGAATCCCAAACCCACAAACAATAGTCAAGAATAGCCTATCTATCTTTAGGAGAGTTGAAACCCACAACAAAAAAACCCCTTGCAGAAGAGTAAATCTCTATTGAACCATCAACCAAAGGAGACCAATGTTTAGTGATCCAAAGATGCAAATAAGGAAGGGAAGGCCACAAATGGAAAAATCTACAAATAAGAGCATTTTTAGAGTAAAAAGTAATATTTTCATCCACTTCTTTACCAAGAAACACAACAGGAGCACTACCTGCACAAGGATGCACAAATCCCTCCCTTGACCTCTTGGACTTCACAATATCAACAAATGAAGGAAGAGGACGAGCACCCCCCACTCCAATAGAGGCCTGAGCTGCACCCACAACTACATTTGCATTAGGGAAAGGCACCCCAGATCTAATGACAATAGAGGGCACAATAGACACCTTACTATTTGCAACACAAGGGTATGTGCAGTATCATCATGGGAAAAACAAGCCCTTAAGTGGCAAAAAATTCAAAAAAATTAGAGTTAGGAAAATTGACGTAAAAATTTGAATAAGTTATCTCTATTATTTCAAAAACATGCAAGAATAGAATCTATAGCAAATTGAATGTAGTTTCTAAACTACTAGGTTTATTTAAAAAAAGAAAATATATATGGTGAAAATTTGAAATTTCAATGCAGTAGTACTTAAATTTTAGGAAAAAAATAAGAAGTATGTATCTATATGATCACCCTAACCACAATAAAAAGATAATATTTTTTAATAAGATTTTAGATATAAGTAGGGGACTCATGTCCAAATGTGATGCATATTTTTTTGTAATTTTTTTCCAAGTAAATAATTAATTATGAATTTTTTTTTAAAACTTTTAAAAAATATATCCAACCACCTTAACTTGGTCAAAACTTCATGAAATTCAATTTTATCTTTTTTAATCCTATAGTATGTAATAGAATGTGATGTTTTAGATTCAAATATGATACCGCTTTGAAAGCTATAAATGTTTTTCAATCAACCTATCAATTAGGACTTTAGTCATAATTCAAATAGAAAATGAATAATAATTATTTATTAAATTCAAAGTAAAGCATAATTTATATTGGTGGAAAGTTGAGAATCTCCTTTAAAAACCCTTTTCATTTCATCAATTTTGGATTAAACAAAGTCATCAGCCACATACCCTACATAGACCCATCATATCGCCACTTTTTGGCCCATCATGATCTTGTACATACCCACAAGGCTAAACAAAGCCATTCTCAATAGGGCATGTACCATACTATAAAGACACCAAAACCCCAACATTCATAGAAGTCACCGCAAGGAGGGGAGGATTAGAAAGATCCACAACTAGCTTGTAAACCAGTGACAAGGGCTACGTAGGTGGGTGGTTAGTATTCAAGGAGGCCAAATTCAAAATCATTGGGCAGGAACTAGAGGCTTCCATCTGGAAGAATAATGTATTCCAAATGTTGTTGCAAGGGCTTAAGAAAAACATATGATTTTGGGTTACCTTTTTGTTTGATTCATTTTGGTGAACTCAAATTCTTGACCATTGTAGTTTTCTAATTTTGGACTCTCTCTTTTCATCTTATATTAGATCCTGCATTCATTTGCATTGAATTAGATCTCATTTAGGGTGTCTTAGTTTGCATTCAAATTTTCTTATCATCTATTGGTTTTAGGATTATATTGTTTGCATTATTTAAATCTAAAAAATACAAAAAAAATTAATCATCTTGCATATCATTTAAATCATATAAAATTTTACTTGAAAATTAAAAAAAAAATTGCATATCAAGCTAGGTCTTGTAACTTTGATCATTTTGTCACATTTTAAACTTACATTTCACATTGCATTTACAAAAAATTAAACCTAAAACTTACTACATAAGACATGAATATAAAAATCATTAGAGAAGACTTTAAAATATATAAAAGGAAATTTCAAAACCCTAATCTACAACCTATCCACCCTAGGGCGAATGAGTCCCTGAGTAGACCTAAATCTACATTTCCAAAATTGAAATCTTTAGTTTTGTGCTTTTGTTTTCTGCAATCAAACCTCTATTTTAGTTTGTTGATTTTTTGTCTCATTCATTTCATTCAATCTAGATTAATTTGGTGCATTTTCCAAATTCAAAATTGTATTTTAGAACATTTCATTTTCAGATTGTTGCATAGTGTAATCAACGAATTACCTTGTTTTACATTTGAAAATTATAAAATGGACAAGTTTTTGAGCAATGTGTGGAAGTCCTTGTTCTCTTTGGTTGATGTTTCAAGTTGTGTTTTTGGAAATGATCCTAATACAATTGAGCCTACTCATGCTCACCCAACTCCTAATGAGTTTCCTTGTGAAGTTGACATCACTGAAGAAGAAGATGCTAGCATGAATGAATTCATAAATGATTTCCTTAACAATCTTGAGAATAATGAATCTTTTTATCCTTCCATGAGACAACCAACACAATTTGAGATGTTTGATCTTTTACATCCTAAGATTGAGCCACAAAATAAAATTCAACTTCCAACAATGAGTGAACCCAACTCCTCTAATAAGTGCATAGCCATCCATCTTATGTTAATAAAGTGACAAACACTCTCATCAACCTTGAAGACACCTATGACCAAGCCTTTAAGATCTTAACAAACAAAGGATGTTACATAACTAATGAGAGTGAAATTCCTAAAATTTTAGAGAAAATTCTTATTGAACAAACAAAAGGGATACAATATCAAGATACTCCTCCTAACATAAGTGTCCTCCTTCCTAAAGAACAACCAATGCCTAACATGAATGACAAGATCATTTCAGGTCCTCCTTCTCAATATCCACCTCAATAAGTTAGTGAATCAAGCAAGCAACAAAAACCTTACAAACTCAAAATATTTCCATTCTTACATACTCAAATAGAAATTGAATGAAATATGGAACAACTCCTTAACAAAGGTTGGATTAAATTACCACCTCTTACTAAAAGTAGCACACCTAAGAAAAACATGAATTATTGTGCATATCATAGAACTCTCGAGCATCTTACTGATGAGTGTCATGAATTAAAATTGATATTTAATGATTTTCACTTTGATGAAAAAGATTGTTACCAAGTGATTGCATAGGATGTACTTTTGCTCCTTGACATGTAATAGTTTTAGGATCTTATTATTCTCATTATTACATGTTATACATTCATTTCAAATCATTCTCTTTATCACAAGGAGGTCATTCTCATCACTTATCTCAACTCATCTTTGTTCTACACTTAGTGGGAACAAGGGGTTAGTTAGGCTTGTCCTAGTTTTGGTATTTGATGTTGTCCCTTTAGCTTGTTTTCTTCCTTCCATATATACCGACAGAGATTGGGGTGTAGATGACCTACTATAGATTGATTCGCATATGCCTTACTAGTCTTTTACTTTTTTTTCTTTTTCATATTTCTTTATGTGATAGAATGTTCATAATGTGATCCCCTATGTTGTTTCATTTGATGTATCTCTCTATCTCTTTGTGCATTCCTCTATATGTACTTGCATTCTTCTATATGCTGTAAATTTTTTATCCTTTTTCATTTATCTTGTGTTCTCCTTTTTGGGATGACGCAAGGTGTCAAGAAATTTAGGTCTCTTCCATGTTGACCCAAAGTATTTTTCTTTGTTTTCACTCTCTATGTGTCATTCTTCTAGTTCTATGAGTATTTGGGGAGTGATGGAAATTCCACACTCTATGAAAATATTGTAGTAAAGATATAATAACCCTAGATCAATAGAACCCTTCCATATTTTTGGGGGCAATCCCTCCTCCCCTTTTCATGACGTATCTCTATTTTAGAAACATATGACTTGGCATAAGGCTTTTTCAGTAAGCTCTCATGTCGTAGGATGGAACATTGGATACTTTAATTTAATTTCTCACATAAATGGTGTTAGCAATTAATTTAAAGTCGGGGCATGCATCAATGAAATCTTTCGATATTTTTCATATTTCATGGTGTGATTTTTTTTCTTGTGCTGCATCCTTTTCTTGGTGATGTCATTGGGTTTGATGTCCTCTAAAGAATGATATTTTTAAGTGTACAAATATCCCTTAGTGGCTTGATGGGAAGCAAGGCATCCCATAAGTGGCAATCTGATACTCTTCACTTGTCCTCTCTTGGAGACATTAGGCATGATGTTCCCTAAGAAGAAGACCTTACACAAATAAAGCAAGATCCCCTTCAACAAAAGAAAAGAAACCTATGGACATAATATTCACAAGAATTTAGAATTGTGGTGCCCTATCGAAGCTTTCAAAAGGATAAATTCAATATGGTATGGGAGCCTAATTTGATTCTCCTTTTCCACCCTTTTGGGATACTCACGTAGTGGACAGCCTGAGGTTCCACTACCCTAGAGTGAGCATGTTTGTGTCATTTGCATAGTGGACATTGTGTTTTTCTTGTGAATGTTTTGTGGACAAAAATTTGAGATGTGTTCCACATCACATTGGATAGTCAAGGCTTGATTCTTCCCCCTTCTCAAGAAAATATTCATGTTTCACATCATGTTATGATGGTTGAAACTTGGTCCTTTACTTTCTTGGTATTTTATAGTGTATAAAAATTGGGGGAAAAATGTTGTGTTAAAAAAAGTAACCCTTTTTCACACTTAATTTGGGAATGAATAATTAATAATAAAATGAACTTAATTACAGTGCCTTATTTAGGGTGTTGTAAAGTGTATCTTTCAACTTTCACACTAATCTAGGGATTTATGAATTAATTAAGGTTAATTTGATCTTAATTAGCCCCTTTAATTCTAATCCAATCTTGATTTATTGTATTTTCTAAGGGATAAAACTTGATACTCTAAAATGAAATTACACAACACTTAATTTTTTAAGGAATGTGTCCTATGATAGTGACCCTAGGACCCATTCACCACTTGGCGAATGGGTCCCCACTAGGTCCTAGGACCTCCTTTTGGCAAGAAATTTCACAATGCTTGAAACATGTCCTAGTTGAGTATGTTAGGACCCATTTTCCATATGGAGAATGGATCCTCCTTAACTTAGGACACCCCCATTGGGATATGTTTTTTCCTGTATTATAATGATTTCAAATCTTAGATCTAATGTCAGAATGTGTTATTTGAATTTTGGGATTTAATCTTAAGTTAAGTATAAATATAAGGTTATTTCACATAGTTTCATCTAAGCAATCCTAGAAACCTCAAGTCTTTAAGAATTAATGCAAGTTTATGATCAAGAGAGTATTCAAGAGCATTTCTAAGGAAATCAAGGGAGGATTTATAGATTTTATTGCAACAATCAAAGATGATATCATCATGTCAAAGGAATAGTGCATCATGCATGTTGTTGAGCTAATATGTTGATGTAGCATTGGAGATCTTATTCAAGCATTGTTTCATATCAAGGTTCATGATCAAGATCTACATTCATTGAGGATACTTCATGCTAGATTGTAGATTTATCATCCAAGATTTCATCCAAGGTATCATTGGTTCATTTTTAATCACAAGGTTTAATTACAAAAATGGGGTTTGACCAAGGCAAACCCATATTCCATAACAAATCAATATTTTTCTTCTCCTTTGATTTGTGGTTGAAAGTTTTAGGTTGAAGATCAAGTGGAGAGAAAAAATTGTAAAATTTGTCATAGTTGTCATCTTTCTTACAAGATCACAGAAACCAAGCTATAGAATTTACTTCTAACTTTTAAGAGTTGAACACCTAGAATTTGGGAGTGCAAACATTGATGAACAAAACCCAAAAATCTATTTCCCAAAACCTTAGTAGGAACCCATTTGCCAGAAGGCGAATGAGTCCTTAGTGAGGCTTGAAAAAATACATTTTCTAACAAGTACATATCATTTTAGCATCTTAGAACCTACCCTTTCTCTATTATAATAGTTAGGTTTGTTTCTTGATTGTTAATTACATATTATATCCCTCATAGTTGAATGAAAAAAACAAGTAAAAATTAGGTGCATACATTTGTTAACTCATTTCAGGTCACCTTCTTTTTCTTTGTTTCATTACCACATGGTTCTGACCCACCAAAAGGCACAACTAATCACATGGTAGTGGTGCTTGTTATGATGTAGCAAATTTATCATTTTGCACAAATGCCACACATGGTAGGTTGCATAGGTGAACATTTAAAGAAAGGAGACAATACTAACCTTTTTGTTGTTGGAGCATGGGGTCACCACATGGCACCAAAGCACTTCTCTCTATATAGTAATAGTACTTGAGTGGGAGTTGCACAATTAATGGAGCCAACCAATCCCACAAGTGAATTAGAAGATTAAACTTTACTTGATAGAGATAATTTATTAATTTTAATTATCTAATTATGTGTGGGATATTCCAAAGGAATCCCTACAAGTCTTTTATCTTTTTTCTGCCCTTACACATGTGTGAGTATGACTCATTTTATTTTAATTCCTTTGTTAAGGAATATTAGTGGCTTAGGTGTAACCTCCTCATTATGAGTATCTTTCAACTCCTTGTGCACACATAGGATGAATGGTGGAATCCATAGAGTTGGGAGTTACATTGTAACTTCTCTTCTTACCTCTATTTATTAAGGTGCCTCTCCTCTCATTTTTCAGCAAGCGAGATTAAGGCTTAACTTCTCTCTCTCTCTATATATCATTCTTTATAATTTGATTTCAATTCATAATATTGGGTTTTTTTCTTATTTATTCTCCTTATCAAATTATTATGTATCCACTTCATGGTGTTTGTGTTTGGATTGGATTCTCTCTTTTGTGGTAAATTATTTCCTTCAATCAATGCTCATTAATTAGTACTTTCCATTGCTAAATTTCCTTTTCCTTTCATGATATCAGAGCTTTGGTATTACTGACTTTTGTGAGCTACATTGTTGAAGGTTTACCAAGTTTGTGAAGCACCTAGGAGGCACTTTAGAGAGGAGGAGAAGGGAAAAAACTTGAACTTTCTTCTCTTTTGATAAGTTTAATACATTTCTTTTCTTTTCTAACCCTATTTTATTATGCAAAATTTTAATTTTATTGCAATTATCGTTGTTAAGATATCACATTAATTTTTGTACAATAATCTAATCCTAACCATGTTTTTTACAATATCAATTTCAATGTATAAAGTATTTTCATTATTTAAATTCAAATCTACATAATACATAAAAAACCAATTTTGGGGGGCTCTATCCCTATTTTATTTTAGTTTTTTTTAGAAAAAATCAAAATTTAAAATTATATTCTTTCGTTACAAACTATTGTTTTAGTTCTTAAATTCTTTATATTAAAAAAAAATCATTGTTTTCTAGTTCTATCTATTTTTTTAAAGATCACGAACCTATATGTATTCAGATAATATTTTCAAATAATAAAATCTAAATCCTTTTTTCTTGTATTTTTTAACTAAAAATAAGAAAATTGGTGTGCTCTCTTTTGCTTCTAGGGTATTGGACCTAAAGGGAGAGAGATTTTTCTTACTCTTCACTCAAGAACAAACCCTTGAGATTTCAATGCAAAGGAGATTGAGATCTGACAAAGGGAAGGTTCTAGGTACTTAATGATAGCTAATGGAGGGTTTACCACCAAGGGTAAACTTGGAAAAGACAATGAGTTGGAAAACATAGTGTGATATGGAAACAAATGCTAAATGACCTAAAAAATGCTCTAGAAATGTAAATAAAGTGGAACAGAAAAGCAAGAATGCAAATGGTGTGCACCTAGAAACCTTGAAGAGACTGGAAATAGCTCAAAAATTCTCATAATCTGGACTTTTTATGCTACTAGGACTCATTTTCCAACCTGATTGAATAAGTCCTAGAGCCTTGTTTTTACACAGGAGTCTGTTTTGAGAAAAAGGGTATTGAAATATATGCAAACAGATATGATAGATAGCTATAGTGGGACTCATTCACCAGCTATGGAAAATGAGTCTAGTTTGGCTTTTCTAGAAAATCAAAGTTTTGATCTACACCACTCAATCTTCTCTTTCTACTCCTCTAGGCTTTCGAATTTGAAACTCTGATTTTGGGGCTGTAGATGAACTTTTGTGATGATTTTGATCTTGCAAATGGGGAGACAACTCCAAAAATCATGTGACCTAATCTTCAATGATCTTCAAGTCTTCAAAGCACCTAGATATGAAATCACAAAAAGAGAAAGATAAAAAGTGTTGATTGTTAGGCAATAGGGGTTTGCCTTGGTCAAACCCCTTTGAGGTAATTAAACCAAATGGTGAAATAAGATAATGAAGCATGAACATGAAGTAATATAATTAGAACCTTGTGATGATGATGGATCTTGAATTGCTGCAACAATTGATGAAGAATCTTTCTCTTGAATATCTTAGAATTGATCTTGAATGCTATCTTAATGACCTTGTGAAGACTTGGAATGATTAACTCTTTAATGCTTGACTTGACAAGTTGAATACATGATGAAATAGTTATTTTGAAGCTTTTTTATATAGGCAATCCACTCAAATGACTGTTAATTTTATCCACAAGGTCAACATTGAAGAAATTTGTATTAAAAACCCACTTTTCTCACTCAAAGCCTTAAAAATAGTCCGAATGGGACTCATTCGCCATCCTGGGTGAATTAGTTCTACCTGGATGGGACTCATTTTACCAAGGAAGTGAATGGGGCTATTTTTTATGCTAAAGTGTTGGAGAGTGAAGAATTTAAGTTTTTATGTTGATTTTGTTAGGTTTTTGATCAAAATATGTCTTGGGTGCACAATACAAGGTCATAGGGGCCTATTAATGATGATATTAAGGTAAAAAATGCAATAGGTCCCAAAATCCAATGTGAAAGTGTAAATAAATACACTTTACAATACTAAATTAAGGAAAAATTGTGTCTATTTAGCATAGAAAGGCCCTAAATCCCATGTGAATGTGTACAACACATTACAACACTAGATTAGGTCCATTTGATTTGGAATCCTCCCAATTTTAGTTTGAAGATGTAAATAAATACATTTTATAACATTAAATTAGGATATAGTTGGGTTAATTTAGCTTAAAAGTTCCTAGGACCTAATTTGGATGTGTAAAATACCTCACAACACTAGATCAAGGTGGCATTCAGTCAAATTTATCATTAATTATTCCCATATCAATTGTGAAAATGCAAAGGGACACATTTTTCTACACTACATTTAGCCCCCACTTTGGTAAGAGGATGAGCTTGCTTCAAACTCACACTAAAGTAGACATTCAAGAGGGGTTCAATCATACCAATATAGATGACAAATGATGAAAAAGATCAAGGCAACAGTCAAGCCCCCAAGGATCCAAGATCCTAATTCAAACCAACATAAGCACAAAAGGACACACACAAGGTGTATACTATGCAGTGATACATAATCATGCAATGTCAAGAACTAAAAGAAAAAAGAACGAGGTGGAAAAGATGTGCTCACTCTGGGGCCACAAAACATCAGGTCATTCATGGGGTGAGTTGTCCCAAAAAAGTGGTTTAGTGAAAAAATCATGCCACTGTGTGTGCTTCCCACCATATAATGAGAAAGTCATGCCAATGTATTAGCTTCTCATCATACTAACCATACCAAAGGCACCATAATGTAATGCTTTTTATGAATACTTTCATCATGTAAATATTTTGTTGAAGGGGATTTTTCTTTGTTCGTGTAAGGTCTTCTTCTTAGGGATTATTGTGCCTAATGTCTCCAAGAGAGGACAAGTCAAAGTGTCAGATTGTCACCCATGGGATGCCTCATTCGTATCATGGTATTTTATTAGATCATACACTCTTGGATGGCATCAAACCCATGAAACCACCAAGAAGAGGACACATCACAAGAAAAAAGGAAAATCATGCGATGATTTTTTTTTCAAAAGATGTCATCACTGTATGCCCCCACTTTAAAGTGATTACTACACCATCACTATGAGAAATTGCTTTAAAGTAGCCAATGATAAATGCTAACATGAAATAAAACATGAGAGAGAACTTGGAAAGCCTTATGCGAGGTCATATGTTTCCAAATCGGAATATAGCATGGATAAGTATGTCACATGCGAGCCAACTTAAGTCATGTCATCCACATCCCAAGCTTCCTCTTCTATATACATGAAAGGTGACCAGCTTTCCAAAAGATACAAGGACAAGTGACATACAAGGAGAAACCTAACTAACCCCCTTGCCCCCAATTAGTGTAGGACAAGGGTGAGCTAGGAAAGGATGTTGATATGTTGCTCCTTGCAAAAAGGGAATGACATGCAATAGTGAGTGTTCTATAATCCTACAAGTATTACATGGTAAGGAGCAATAACTAATGCTATTTATTACGATGAGTAATTTTTTTTTTTTCTTGATACATATTTAATGAGATATTTTGTGATAGTGTTGACATTGGATGAAGGCTTTTATTTTGAGGGACAATAACCAAGATCATTAAGCTTTATAAGGACATGGATACCTTGTTCTATAGCATCAAATCATTTACCATGTTGCTTCATGAGCCTTTTAGGTTCATTTTTTTCCTTGATTATATACCCTTGAACCAAAATATTTTTGATGTGAGGATCTCTCTTGCACTTCTAGGGTTTTGAACCTAAAAGGAGAGAGGTACAAAAATATTAATGGCTCACTCAAGAACAATCCCTTGAGATTCCAATGCAAATGAGATTGAATTATGTCAAATGAGATTGTCCTAGAGGTTGAAAACTGATAAAATATATTCACTACTAATTCAAAACTTGGAAAATGCTAGATATTTGAAAACACAATGTGATATACAAAAAGACCTAGAAATGCAAGTAATCCATAACAAAAGCTTATGAAATTGAAACTGTACACCTGGAGACTAGAAAGAGATGGAATGGAGCTCTGGAATCCAAAAAAAATCACTACTGATTCCAATTGGGACTCATATGCCAAGTTGGGAAACTTAGTCTTTCTTTGAGAAGACTTTATTGGAATAGGTTTCGGACAACTAGGTACTTAGATCTTCAAAATTTCTATTTAGGCCTAGGCAGTGGGACTCATACACCACTAATGGTGAATCACTCTACCTCTAGCTTTCTAGAAATTTAGAATAGGAAATTGTAGCCTTCAGTCTACACTTCTGCTCCTAGTTCAAATCTACGTCTAAAACTATCAAATTCAACCTATAGGTGTTCTCCAAGCTTCTCTTAGGGTTTTGAAATTTTTGAATGAATTTAACAAATTGATGGAAAATTTTCCAATCTTGCTCTTTGAAAAATCTACAACCTAGACCTCTAAATCACATGCAAAGAGATGGAAAAAAATGTTGAAGGGTTGGTGAATAGAGGTTTCCTTGGTCAAACCCTAGGTTGGTAATTAAACCCTTGAAATGAAATGAAATATGGAAACAGAATGATGAATGAACAAAAGCAATGCTACAACTCACCAAACTCTTGAAGTAGAATTCTACAAACATCCAAGTGATAGCTCCAATGGATGTAGATTTAAAGATGCTTGAAACACTTAGAATGCTTGAGTGATTGATATTGTTGATTTGTTGATTTGTTGCCGGGTGAAATGCGTAGAAAATCCTTATATTTATACACAATTCTTCCCTAATTCTAAAAAAATACAACATTACAAGCCAACCTTAGATCTTAGAAAATAAAAACCCTCCAGAATTTTGAATTCATTTTGAATTTTGTGCCAAGGGGGACTCATTTTCCCCTAATGGTGAATGGGTCCCACCTAGGGCATTTTAAGTGGGTTTCAAAATTTAGATATTTTAAATGATGTTTATCAAGATTATTTTCAATAATAAACTTAAGGTATGTACATGTAAAATGGGGCCAATTAAATCATAAGAAAGGTTTAATGATTAATGAAAAGCCTAGAAAAGTGTGAAAATTTGTTACAACACTTTGAAATAAGGTTTGGTAAATGATAAAAAGAGACTATTTAGGTGAAATATATTAATAAGATCCTAGAAAAGTGTGAAAGTGTGTTACAACACTTCACAACTCTTTTACAAGGCATCATAAAATTATTAGTAGTCCATAAGGGCCCAAGACCTAATGTGAATGTGTTAACCACATTACAACACTAAATCAAGGAAAAACCAAGCCAACATCCACAAGAAAGACTGAAATGAACATGAAAATGTCCAAAGATCCATTTTTATACACTACAACACTTTGTTATATATGTGAGAAATGTCATTGTAACTTGGTAGGTGTGAAATGTTATCATTTTCCTTTTAGGTGGTTCTATGATGAGCACATGTTTATTTTGAACTTTTGGTTGTTGTGAGGGTGGATGAAGAATTAAAGAATTCTTAGGATGTCCCATGGGGTATGTAGGAGGTCCAATAGTCAATGGGGTCTAATGGACACTTGCACATTCATAACCTCAACAGTCTTAGTTTGATGTATCTCTAAGAAAGGGGAATCTAGTATCATCTTTTTACCATCACCCAAGGAAGACACATTACTATTGTTTGAAAGGAGTTTGACAATGTTGTTGTTTTATTGCATCGTGATACCTTCCCTAGTAGGAGAGTTTTTAGGAGAACTACAAACTAAATGTTCATGATGTTTAAAGATTGGTTCTTAAAAATTGACTTCATCACAAGTAAGGTAATGCTCTATGGTTGAATTGTGTTGTTTTTCAATGATGTTATTGTCTTTTTCCATAATTTTTTCATGTTTCTCAATGATTGGATCTTGTAACACCATAGTATCTTCTTCACCAATAGGAGATATATTAGGAGAGGGGGAAATTTGATTGTTTTCCATAATGCCATCGTTTATTGCTAAGGTATCATTCTCTTGTGCCATAGTTTCTACCCTAGTAGGAGATCTTTTAGGAAAGTGACAATCAATAGGCTCATCATATTTCATAGTTAGATTTGGTAAAGTAGCTTCATTGCTCATAAGATAAGCATCAAGAGAAGGATAACTATTAGTTTCATGGTTACGGGTATGTCCAGGATCATGATGGACCAAAAAGTGGTGATATGATGGGTATGTGTAGGGTATGTCGCTAACAAATTTTTTTCCCCAAAATTATGAAACAAAAGGTTTTTGGGAGATTTCAGATTTTCACCAATATAAATTATGCTTCTACTTAATTTAATAACAATTATTATTTATTTATTTGAAATTACACCAAAGCTCTTGACTGATAGGCTAATTGAAACACTCTAAGGTGACCCTTATCTCCCTAGGTAAAGTACCACTGCTTGGGTTTGTGACATGGTCTAACCACCCTATGATCTTAAATCAATCTTGTAATGGGCATTGACAAGTCGATCTTGGTAAATGACAAGTCCAACAATTGGCACTCGTAGCTTGGGTCATAGTTTCCAAACCTATGCTTGTAACAATTGTTACAAAGGTGTGAACCTTGGTCTCCTTGGTAGCACTAATGTTTGGTTTTGTGATACGGTCTAACCAATTGTGGTTCCAACTCAAACTTAGGTTGGGGTATATATATAGTCGATCTGGTGCAATAACAGTCCAAGGAAAAATCTATAGCTTTCAAATATATCACATTTTTTCATCTCAAACATGTAAGACATTTTTATGTTTTACATACTATAGATGAAAACAAAATTGAATTTCATGAAGTCTGACCAAGCAAGTGATCAAATATATGAGTTTCTTTTATATTTTTTAAAAGTTATACCTAAAAAATCATAATTAATTACTTTCATTTGGAAAAATTACAAAAAATATGGACTACATCAAACATGAGTCCTCTACTTATACCTAAAATATATAAAAAATATTATCATTTTATTGTGGTTAGGTGGCTTCTATTGCACACCTACTTTTTATTTTTCCCTAAAATTTAAGTACTATTGTATTACAATTCCAAATTTTCACCTAATAATTTTTTTTAAATAAACCTTGTAGTTTAGAAACTACATTCAATTTGTAAAAAATTCTATTCTTACATATTTTTGAAATAATATAGATAAATTATTCAAAATTTTACATCAAGTTGCCTAACTCTGATTTTTCTAAATTTTTTGCCACTTAAGGGCTTGCTTTTTCCATGATTATCCTATAGATACCCTTACCAATAATTGGACTTTTTTGCTTAAATAGGTCTTTTGAAATGGTAGGGGCATCCAAAAAAGGAGGAATAAGATTCTCATGATTCTCAATAAGGATATCTTTTAACACTAAACTATATTCTTCATGTCTAGATAAGAAATTAGGAGAAGAAAAGGTTTGATTGTCATGATTATCTATTTTTACATCCCCATGTCCTATAATGTCTTCCCAAGTAGGAGAGGTAGGATTTTCATAGCTCTTAAATATCAACCTATCCTCCACACAATTTTTTTTGTCATGATAATTCACAATTGTATCTTTATTCACTAAAGAATTTTCACTAGTAGGGGAGGTATTGGGAGATTAATGGAGACTTGATAAATTAGTGGCCATGATCTTAGCTTTGTGTGTCATAGTATCTTTCCAAGAGGTAAGGAAAAAAAGACTTTCATGATTTTCAATGATTGTGTCTCCTATCACCAAGATACCTTTGTCACTAATAGGAAAGGCATCGAGAGAAGAACAATTATGATTGTCATGATTTCCAATTCTTTCATCCTCTTGTATCAAACAATTAGTGGATGAAGTTCTAGGAGAGATGAAGTTGTCAAGGTCTTCATCTAACATTGCAAAGTCATCACTACTAAAGAGATTAAGGGTTAAGTTAACTTCACTTGGTTTGGGTTCTTAATAACAAGCCTTAGTGGATGATCCTAGTGAGAAGAAGTCCTCAAGGGCTTCATATAACATGTCTAAGTCATCACTACTAAAGGGCTTCGATGATATGCTTTTTCCAAATTTCAATTTTTTTTGAATTGTTTCTTTTGATGTTTCAATTTTTTTTAATTTTTTTCTAATGAATCTAATCTAAGTGAACTAGGAACTAATGCTAAAAATGAAAATTGCAAAAATCTAATGCTATCCATAATTGTCATGAATGTAAATAATGTTATTTCTAATGAATTCAATGTAACAAAAACAACTAAAATGAAACATAAAAGTAACAGAGGAAAACATAAGCTAAAAAATTATAAATTTAACTATGTAAACAACAGTTCAAAGTTTGCACTGGGACTAGTTTGCCCAAGGTGGCGAATGAGTTCTAGTAGGGCTTTTTTCAGAATTTTTATATTTTTTTTGTTGATTTTTATGTTTTCTGTGTTGTGTGACCTAGATCTAGGATGCAAATGTAGTTTTATAATACTTTTTAACGAAATTAAGTGCAAAAATGTAAGCTAAATGAGCTTTTCACTAATGCAAGAATTGAAACCCTAGAATGTAAAATAAATAATGCAAAAATATAACGCAATGTTAATGAAAGATAAATATAGGATGTAAATAAACTCCAAATCAGAATTATAATATATGTACATTCACCAAAATGAAAAGAAGAAAATTGGTTGGGCTTTCTTTCTCTTATAGGGTTTTCAACCTAAAAGGAGGGACATTTTTCTTACTCTCCACTCAAGAAAAAATCCTTGAGATTTCAATGCAATGGATATTAAGATCTGATAAAGGGAAGGTTCTAGGGAATGAATAATAGCTAATGGAGGGTTCACCACCAAGTGTAAACTTGGAAAAGACAATGAGTTGGAAAACACATTGTGATATTTAAACAAATGCTAAATGGCCTAAAAAATGCTCTAGAAATGTAAATAAAGTGGCGAATGAGTCCAGTTTGGATTTTCTAGAAATGCAAAGTTCTGATCTACACCTCTTAGTATGCGCTTTTTTCTCCCCAGGTTCTCGGATTGGAAACTCTGATTTTGGGGCTATAGATGACTTTTTTGTGAAGATTTTGATCTTGAAAATGGGAAGACAACTCCAACAAGATTGTGACCTAATCTTCACTGATCTTCAAGTCTTCAAAGAACCTAGATATACAATCACA